>PVIH01003454.1:103020-160635 GCA_004025045.1 Sigmodon hispidus
AGGTCTCTTCCCCCTCCCAACACATCTGGTCATTTTTCTTCTCTGCAACTGCCCATCCCCTCCCTGGGCAGGGAGCAGACAGTCCTATGGTCCCACTGACCCAATAATGCTTAGATCAGTCTCCACTTCTGGCCAAATCCAGTTCTTTCCCCCCTCCCTCAAGAGTGAGTCAGGTGTTCCTATAGTTGGACTGGGGTTTTTGCCTTGGTGTTTTTCCTGGAACTGGAACTACAGACAGTTGTTAGCTGCCATGTGGGTGCTGGGAATCAAACCTGGGTCCTCTGGAAAAGCAGACGGTGCTCTTAACCACTGAGCCATCTCTCCAGCCCCTAGTTATGGTTCTTTTATTCAGATTTTAAGTTCCAGTATTTCCTCTGTTTGTGTATTCTTTATTGATTATATTTCAGTTTTTAAGTCTTCTATTTCTATCACCTCTTTGTCTTTTTTCTTTGTTGTCTACACCTTTTATAAGAAACTTAATGTTTTCTACCTAATTTTTACTTGTATTTTCCTCCATTTCCTTTAGAAAGTTTTTTATTTCTTAATGTTCATTTTTTAAAGACTTCTATTATTGTTATAAAGCTGTTTAGGGTATTTTCCACTGCTTCATTTATATACAAATGTTTCGGTTTTTTTTGTTGTAAAACCACTAGGTCCTAATTGATGTCATATTAGTTTTTATGTTGTTAAAAATTTTTTGAGTTGTTGTTTTTCCATCTCTTTGGCTGATCAGTACAAGTTCTCTGTTTTCCACATAGCATGGGTCTTGCTTGCTTTCCTGTATTGGGGATTGGATGGGTTGGTGGGAATGTTTTAAATCTTGTGCCAAGAACTGACAGATGTCCTAGCTGTTCTGTGTTCAACCAACTCGAAAACTGCCTGGA
This sequence comes from Sigmodon hispidus, assembly GCA_004025045.1. Classification (NCBI taxonomy): domain Eukaryota; kingdom Metazoa; phylum Chordata; class Mammalia; order Rodentia; family Cricetidae; genus Sigmodon; species Sigmodon hispidus. The sequence continues at coordinate 103,905 of PVIH01003454.1, forward strand.
TTTTTAGCTCATAAATTAAGTGGCTTTTATTCAGTTGATCTAGGCTAGTGTATATACCTTTGACTCTATTCCATAGTCAAAGTTTGTTTTTTTCAGAGGCCTTAATGTGTGAATTTCAGGATCAGAAGTTGTATCTTCGACTGTGTATTCAATACTACACATAGATCTTTATACAATAATGCATTTTTTCTTCATCAGTATGTTGGTTTACAAAAATAAACATTTGAATGCTTGAAATATTTTTGACACAGTAATTTTTTAAAAAATAATGTTAGGTAAAATTATATCAAAGATGTTAAAACAAATTGCACTTTTGTTTTACTTAAAGACTATTGTCATATAAGGAGACTCTAATAAATTATTTGGACATAAAAGGCTTCACTTCTGTAAAAATTCTAAAACATTACCACACTGAATATGTTTAGTGGTTTTTAAAGTAGTATGAGATTTCTTATGACTTTGAAGACTCCTGAAACAAAAATGCAAAGGCTTTGCTATATTGATAACCTTCATATGATTTTACTTAGGTATGTGATTTGTTCTGACTTGGAAAACTACTTTGAAAATAAATTTATAAATAAACTGATTATATTCAAAGGGGTTTCTTTCAATGTTGTGTTTTTTTATGCATTTTAAGATGAATGTGTTCTTCAAAGACTTAACCACACAGATTAAATTCATCAAGTTTCTACCCATTATGTATTGTTTTGTGCTTTGGAAAATGACAACAATGTGCAAATATTTAACCATACTTAATACATTGATAGCGTTTCTCTCCATTATGTTTCCTTTATGACTTTGAAGATTACTATGATAAGCAAAGGCTTTACAACACTGGTTACATTAATATGATTTCTACCCAAGTATGTGTTTATGACTTTGAAGAATACGGTGATAGGCAAAGGCTTTACCACACTGATTACATTCATAAGGCTTCACTCAAGTGCATGTGTTGGGAGCTGCCGCACCTTAAAGATGGAGCTGGCTCCTGTTCCCCGCCTTCCTGATGGCGAATGCTTCTAGTAATAATTAACTCCATCCATGGGATGTGCTGAATTGACTAGCTTGCTTCCGTGTGCGTGGCCCTATGGTGAAGGCCCACGCGGCATTAGCTGAGTGAAGGACTTGAGCTTAAAACTGGCTGCACAGGTTGGGAGAGTAAGAAGAACTACTGCAAGGGGCTACTGCTGCAAGAAGTATCTGTAACAATAAAGGACCTGGTCAATTACCACAGAAGAATCCTGGTGCTGTGTCTTTTCCTGCTGGATGGGATTGGGCATGGCGCATGCATGTTCTTTTATGTCTTTAAAGATGACTATGTAGGGCAAAGGCTTTACCACGCTGGTTACATTCATAGGGTTTCTCTCCAGTATGTGTTCTTTTATGCCTTTGAAGAATACTATACAGAGCAAAGGCTTTACCACATTGATTACATTCATAAGGTCTCTCTAAAGTATGTATTCTTTTAGAAATTTTAAGAGTACTATGACAATCGAAGGCTTTACCACACTAATTACACTTATATGGTTTCTCTCCAGTGTGTGTTCTTTTATGACGTTGAAGATGACTATGTTGGATAAAGGCTTTTCCACACTGGTTACATTCATAAGGTTTCTCTCCAGTATGTATTCTTTTATGCCTTTGAAGATTACTATACTGAGAAAAGGCTTTACCACACTGGTTGCATTCATAAGGTTTCTCTCCAGTATGTGTTCTTTTATGTACTCTAAGAGTACTGAGGTCTGCAAAGGCTTTACCACACTGATCACATTCATAGAGTTTCTCTCTAGTATGTGTTCTTTTATGGGTTTGAAGACGACTCTTTTCTGCAAAGGCTTTAGCACACAGATTACATTTATAGGGTTTCTCTCCAGTATGTGTTCTTTTATGACTTTGAAAAATACTATGCCAAGAAAAGGCCTTACCACAAAGATTACATTCATAAGGTTTCTCACCAGTGTGTGTTCTTTTATGACTTTGAAGATTACTATGATGGGCAAAGACTTTACCACACTGGTTACATTCATAAGGTTTCTCACCAGTGTGTGTTCTTTTATGATTTTGAAGATGAATATGTTGTGCAAAGGCTTTACCACACTGGTTACATTCATAAGGTTTCTCACCAGTGTGTGTTCTTTTATGACATTGAAGATGACTATGATAGGCAAAGGCTTTACCACACTGGTTGCATTCATAATGTTTCTCTTCAGTATGTGTTCTTTTATGAATTTGAAGTTGACTCTGATAAGCAAAGGATTTACCACACTGAGTACATTCATAGGTTTTCTCTCCAGTATGAGTTGTTTTATGCATTTGAAGCTTATTGTCATATGATATTGCTTTACCACATGGAGTATATTTAGGTGTTTTCTCTCCAGTCTGAGTTTGTTCATGCCTGCAATGATATTTGGCACATATAATGCTTTTCTATATTCACTAATCTGTTTAATTTTTATTTCTCTGTAATATTTTTACATTTTTGCACTGAAAATAGAAATCAGTTTATAAGGTTTTATTTCTGTGCTTACACCCATGATATTTCTTTTTATTAAGGGTTATTTTGCATCTTTAAAGGTAACAGTGATAGGAAGCTTATATTACACAGTTAATTTTATAATTCCTTCTATACATTTTACATATTTGAAGAAAACTTAAATATACTTAGAGCTTTACCACACTTATTATCTTTATAAATATTTTCTGTGAGTCATACCACATTTTAATGTGTGTTTGAACAAGTATTTACACAGTTTTAGTACCTCAAGGTTTCATCTCAGTGTATCTTTGTTTAATTATTAACAATGAAGTTAGAAAACAAAATTACTCGTATGATTAACTTAAATTCTATCAGTGTGCTCAACATGGATACTGTTACATATCTTTTGATTATTCTTAGTGAGAAGTACATTATGTTTTTTAATATCTCTAAGATAAGATATAACAAATCAAGAATGATGCAAATTATACCCATTAGAAAGAATAAGAAATGTTCATTCATTGAATATACACAGTTTAATTTTCTGTTTCTCAGAGATATATGTCAAAGGGATTTTGGTTTCTTTAACACAACCTCCCATACATTAAGATAAGTCTTATTTTATTTAAATAAGTAACACAAGCTTTACTACTTTTAGTATGAATAGTACTCATTCTACTTATTAAAAAGGTATGAAGATTTTTATTTCACATTTTCAATTGTATCTTTTGTATTAAATGAGTAGTATGTAGTAAATGGAGTGACATGTCGATAGCATACCTCACATGGTGCTTTGATTCAAATAGTAATATGTGTGAAGACATTGTTATGTGATATTTTTCTTTAAAAGAATACCTTAAAATCCAATTCATCTACACAAGCTAGAGGCACATGCTTTGTGAAAATTTAATGATTATTAATTTACTTTAAACTTTACTTATTTACAAAGATACATTTGTTTAATACTTTCAAGAATCACAATTTTATCTAAGGTCTATTTCTATCAGGTTGATCATGACAATTACCTTTCAGGACTTCTACAACATTGAGAATATTCTTCAATATTATTTTTCTCCCAAGTGAATCCTAAAATGTAGTACACAAAAATGTATGTTATATTTATGAAATTAGGCAAACTTTAATTGTCTTCATCAGTACTTAGAACCATGACCAATTTGTTCATCTAAATCAGTTATTTCAATTTAAAAAAGTAAATCCATAACCAATTTACATTTGACCTCTTATTTTAAAACAATAAGGAAAATCCAATCTTACCAATAATAGTAAAGTTTTTATAGATCTCAAGCATCACATCTTTGTAGAGATTTTTTTGAGACATATCCAGCAAATTCCACTCTTCACAAGTGAAGTCAACATGCACATCATCATAGGTGACTGCATCCTGTACATATGAAATGAGATGTACAATTAACTACTACAAAAAAATCAAAATGGACAAATTGACAATTTGGGCAAAAACCTTTAAACCCAGCACTCAGAAGGCAAAAGCATATATATTTGCCTCTGATTTGAATGCAAGCTTTTTTTTACAATCAGGTTAAGCAGAGCCAAAAACTCATATTAAATTTGTTTTCCTCACAAAAATGTGCAATGTCCAAACAGACAGAAAGAATGCAGAGGTGTTTACTAAAGTTTTTCCAAAGAGTGAGCATTCATTACAGTTCAGTTTTTTTCCAGGAATGTAAGTTGTCCTAACCTGAATGGTAACATCAATATGATTTTATTAGAAGACTTTGGATATTTAAACAGATAGGAATAGATTAAAAACATTAACACTATGCATGATAATCACAAATAATTAACACAAGGCAGAATTATAAAGCCCTTCCTTTATAATCTGACAAATTCAAGTAATCAGTTTCTATCTCATACATGAAAAACCATAACCATTTTTTTAACTTCAGGCTTTCCAAGACAATCTCTTGATCCTTATTAAGTTCTTTTACAAAACTCTAGCATATTCATCTATATGGACAAAGTAATCACTTTTATTAAAATCTACAGAAAAAAACAATTTACTAGAAAATGGCCATGTGTCTTCAATCAATGACTCAGAGAGCTTGGACTATATCAATATGATAAATGCATGCTTGTAACAGGAAATCTGAAGCTACCCAGGTAAAATCTGATGACTTCAAGGAAGCAGAGCCGAGTAGGATGTGGTCAGTGGTAAAAGACCCAGAGGAGAAAAGAGCCAGGCCCTTTTTGACCTGTTGCATGGTTAGGGAAGCCTGCTCTGTGGCACTCTCCTGCACCCTGCTTCCTTCTGTCCCCCTCTGAATCTTCTTTGTATCGTAAGTGTTCTTGGAATAATAAATATTGGAGATTGTATACATCTTCTGCAATATCTGGCATCCCAACGTGGGGCTACATTTCATGGAGCCCAGGCTGGGACTCCTACCAATGTCACTCCTTGTTCTACATGTAGTGCCTATTTTAGGTTTGGGGAAGAACAGAGGTAGGTTTTGAACAGGCTGCAGCCCCAGCCTGCAGCTCTCCAGGGGCATGTTTCCTGCCTTTTCACCACCACTGAGTTTCTCCTGATCCCATCTTCTCTGCCATGCATGGGTGGCCTTTACAAGCAGTGCAGCCCAGAATTCCCCAGATAACCACACAGATCTCCTGACTGTTGGTGAGCAGGAATCTGAGAGACTGGGTTTCTGTACACTGGCTGCTGCAGCCAGTTGTGGTGGCACATGCTGGTAGGATTTGCTGAAGGAGGCAAAGGCAGGAGGAACACGAGTTTGAGGTAAGCCTGTGTCAGGGACAATTGGAACTGCCATTCTGCTCTGGGCACTGCTGCTGCTGCTGAATGCAACTGTGACACCTGTTGGCCATAAGTCCTCATTACATCTGAGTAAGGTAATCACCTTTTTTCATTCATAATGACTGATGAAATAACTGTTCAGAATTTTACCAACTTTTTCACAATGGTGATAGAGGATTATTTTCAGGATCATGCATTTGGAGTCTATCTCAACCCAGGAGTTCTTTTGTTTTTTGTATGATAATATACTTTATACCTACTTATTTTAAAGGATCCCAGGATAGAGATGAATGCATTCCTTATAGGGTGAGTGAGATACATGAGGATTCTAACACAGCTTTACTTGCTAAGATGTGTGACATGGATAAACATTTTAAGACAGTTAAGAAGCTCACTTCCTATACAGAGGAGAGGTCTACATTGGTTAGAGAGGAATGTAGAATTTATATTAATGAAAAAAATTAGGAAAGTAGGAAAACATATGGAAGAAAAGTATCAGAAAGTAGTAGAACATGTAGATGTGGAGACTGAGAGACTTTTCCACTCTATAAAATTGTTGGAAATTTTATTTATATAGATCCTTAAAACACTGGAAAAGACCATTACCTCTAGGTTACAAGATTATGATGGTCATATGGAGATAATAGAAAGATTCTGAGGCAACATCTGCTCAAGACAACCCAGAGCCTCCTCTTAAAAGATATTACAGTAGGGAAAATGCTCTACCTAGGATGATTACAATGAGGGACTACTCTCTACACCTTCAACATTATTCCTGGTTGTGGCAGAGAACAAAAAATCTTGTGGAAGTGCTTCAGACAACATGGGATATAATTATGAACCTATCTATATGCAGGATCTAAAAACAATGAAGGAAGCCATAGTGACATATGGTCTACAATTGTCCTTTTGAAACAATTTATAAATTCTTGGTCAACACAGAATTGGGTAATTTGTGATGACTCCAAGAATTTGGCAACTGCAGTGTTGGACACTAGACAAAGCTTACAGTGGAGGAATTGGTTTAGGAAAGAGGCTAGAGCCTTGGAATCTCCGGATAAAACTGGAAATGTTACCAGACTCAAATGACTCAAACAGAAGGCCATTACCATCTGGGCTATGTAGAAGGTGTAACAAAGGCAGACATTGGACAAATGAATGTAGATCCATAAGAGACAAAGACAGCAAACTTTTAACATCACAGAAAAATAACTCAGGGCTTCTCTCAGGAAGCCCTTAAGAGATAGACCTCAAAGCCCAAAAAGGTCCAGCCATATCCAGTCACCATGGAAGAGCAGCCTTCTCAGTACAAGTAACAAATCCTAAGCCTGGAACAGTAGACCATGTAGCAATAGACAACAGATTGCCCTTACAGGAGTGGATGGTATCCAGGAAACCTACAAAACACATATTTTGGCAGACATCCATAAATGAGCAAAGACCAAAGTTGAAAATAAGAATAGACAGTATTTTTATCCAAGGCTTAGTTGACATGGGAACTTATGCTTTGATCATAACTCCACAATCATGACACCCAAGATGGCCTCTCAAGGAAGTAGATGTCCAATATTTAGGTATTGGGACAATGTCTCTTGTAAAACAGAGTGTGAGATGGCTTGAATGCATAGGACCAGAAGGACAGAGAGGAAGATTGAAGCCATACATTGCCAATATAGCAGTGAATTTATGGGGTCGTGATCTTCTACAACAATGGAACACCCAAATTAAGATCCCTCCAGGCTTAAATATCAACCAAAGACCCAATCACGGCCCTGAAAACAATGCCTCAAGAGGCTATGCAAAATAGCCACTGGTTATTCAGGTTCCACAACAACCCAGTCTAAAAGCTACAGGCACCCCAAAGACACTCACAGGCCTGCCTTTGAAATGGTTGACAGACAAGTCTATTTGGGTCCAACTATGGCCTTTGACAGAGGAGAAACTACTAGCCCTAGAACAATTGGTACAGGAACAGTTACAAGTTCAGCATATTGAAAAATCAACCAGCCCATGGAATTCCCCCTTATTTGTGGTCAAGAAGAAATTTGCAAAATGGAGAATGGTGACAGATTTAAGAACAATTAATAAGGTGATTCAGCCTATGGGCACCTTACACTCTGGTATACCCTTACTTTCTTTGCTTTCTAAAGGATGGCCTATTATAGTTATTGATCTGAAGGACTGTTTTCTTTACCATATCTCTACAAGAACAAGATAAAGAGTAGTTTGCTTTCACTATACCTACTTTCAACAATGCACACCCAGTAAAAAGGTATCAATGGAGGATCCTTCTACAAGGGATGCTGAATAGTCCCACACTGTGCCAATATTTTGTTTGACAGCCAGTAGAAGTGATATGCAAACAATTCCCACAATCTATCATTTTCCATTATATGGATGATATATTGTTAGTGGTCCCAGACATAAACCCCCTAGAAAGACTGTTTCAAGAAATGAAGGTGTTGCCTGATTGGGGACTTCCCATTGCCCCTGAAAAGATACAGAGGGGATTCTATCAATTATTTGAGATATAAAATACACTTGCAAACAATTAGACCTCAGAAGGTACAATTTAAGAGGACAGATAGAGGACACTTAATGGTTTTCAGAAACTACTAGGGGATATCACCCACATATGACCGGTTATTGATATAAAAAACTATGAATTGGTTCATTGGTTCAAAACCTTAGACAGTGATAAGAATCTGAACAGTTGCAGGGAATTGTCTGCTGAAGCTGAGAGAGAATTAGCATTGGTGGAAAAGAGATTACAAGAAGCACATGTGAACTGTAAAGTTCCAGACCTCGACTGCATTATTTTACATTCTGGTTATTTTACATTCTGAGTATTCCCCTACAGTAGTCATAATGTAAGGAGAAAATATTATATTAGAATGGATATTTCTACCACATAGCCCAAGTAAAAAATTGGAAACGTACATTGAAAAGATTTCAAATTTGATTTTCAAAGGAAAATTCATGCTTCAGCAGTCGACTAGAAAGGATCCGAAAGAAATTGTTGTACCTTTGACCAATGAGAAAATTGATCAATTATGGGCAGACAATGAACCTTGGCAGAAGGCCTGTAGTGGTTCCCTGGGGGAGATTAATAATAAATATCCCTGAAGCAAGAGGATTTAGTTTATAAAGAAAACTAATTGGATTTCCCACCCATATGGTACAGGATAAACCTATTCCTGGAGCTCCTACATATTTTACTGATGCAAATAAATCAGGAAAGGCTGGTTATAAATCAGAAAACTTTAGTAAGGTGGCACAGAGCACTTATGATTCTGTTCAGAAGGCAGAACTGTATGCTATTATTATGGTGTTATTGGATTTTACAGGACCTCTTAACCAGATAACTGACTCTCATTATGCAGAAGGAGTTGTATTTCATATTCAAACTGCTGACTTCATTCCTGATGATACAGAATTATCCTTTTTGCTTGTTCAGCTGCAGGATATCATCAGAAATAGAACACATTCTATGTACATGACACATATCATGGCTCATTCAGGCCTTCCTGGCCCTTTAGCACAGGGTAATGATGAGATTGTTCAGTTGTTAATAGGAAATGTGATTGGAGCCTCAGAATTTCACAGGAAGCATCATGTCAATAGCAGGGGATTAAAGAAGAGCTTTTCCATCACTTGACATCAAGCCAAAGAAATTTTACAAAAGTGTGTTAAGTGTTCCCTCTACAATCAACCATCCTTACCTGCTGGGAGTAATCCTAAGTGTACAGGGAGCAATGAGATTTGGCAGATGGATGTGTTTCACTTTCCCAAATTTGGTAAGATGAAATGTATTCATCATATCATTGAAACCTACTTAGGAATGCAGTGGGCTACTGCCTTGAGTTCTGAAAATTATAATTCAATACTCATTCATCTTCTGGAATTCCTGATCAAATTAAGACTGACAATGCTTCAGCATATACTTCCCAGAAAATGAGGCAGATTTTTTGATATTATGAGATAAAGCACCTTACTGGGATACCACACAATTCCACTGGACAGCAGTTGTGGAAAGATCCCATTGCACCTTGAAAGAGATGCTTCATAAACAGAAAGGTGGTATGAAAAAACCTAGGGAGAGATTACATGGTGCCTTGCTGACATTAAACTTTCTTAATGCTGATGAGAAAGGAACTTCAGCTGCAGAGAGACACTGGATAATAGATAAGACTCCTGAGTTAAATCCACCTGTTTATTTCAAGGATGAACTAACTTCAGAATGGAAGCCAGGACATGTGCTTTGTTGGGTAGAGGTTTTGCTTTTGTTTCCACAGGCAAAGAGAAAATATGGGAACCAACAAGATTGATAAAGAGTGAATTCAAAAAGGAGAACCCTCCTGAGAAGGAATAATGGATCATTTGCCAAAAAGACAATTGGAAATGTGATAAGGAGCATTCACTTAACTAAGTTGGGGCAGGGTCTCAGTTTTGTTTTTACAGAAGAATAGATACAACCCTCTTCATGATTTTAAAAGGATGCTGAATGCTTAGACTTTTGAAGCATTAAAAGACTACAGGGAATTACAAAGACACCAGACACTGACAGGCAGTAAGGGTAATTTCTCTATTCTCACAACTGTATGTCTATATCTATATCTAATGATTATGTATATATATACACATATATATGAGGTACTGGTTTGATCATGACAAAGGCTGACTTTGGAGATGGAGGAAGTGGCTTTCTCCCTCTCTAAACCCAAGTGCATTGGTAAATAAAACCTGAGAGACTCTGTCTCACATCAGAAAGCCACCTGAAGTTAGACAGTTACTTTCATTTTAAATCTTATATCTTTCTGCATTTCCTACACTCTTACTCTAAAAATCTTGTCTGCACACAATACTTTCTGGTGGCTCAATATCTTCAGTTGATAGTATCTATTGGCCGCTCCACTATACAAAACAATTTCCTCTACCAGCCCTCTCCAAAGCATCCAGAAGGAAGCCGGGGCCACTACCGAAAAAAAAGACCCTTGAGATAGAGAAAGAAGTAACCTGCTGTATGTTATTCAGTGATCACTTTTGATATATAGACTGTTCAGGACAGCTGTAAGATAGTTTATGACTTATATATGACATGTATGTGACTTAGAGTTAACTACATGTGGATGAAAGCTAGTTTTAAATCTGTATGTATGTATGTATGTAACTTGAATCCAACTGTGTATGTGTGAATATAACTATAATCATTAAGATGCTGAAATTGGCTTATTTTTATTAGTCATCATGCACTATTGATATTTATGTGACAAGAACTCTGGCAGATGACCTAATTTGAGCATACAGACTACATGCTGAGTGTACGAATAGATTCTATGTGCTAGAAATAGTTTTAATTTATCTGAAAACAAGTTTATAAGTATGTGATCAAGGTTGCAAAGACAGCTTATCTTGCCAGACATAGATCTTAAATCTAAGTTCAGCACATAGTTTTGAGAACAAACTTTTTTTAAGATTTAGAGTTAAATACTTGTGCAGTGTAAGCTTACAACAAGTAACTAGAAACGAAGTTTTTCTATTCGGATATTACCTGGGCAGCCCTCATATTTCAGAGATCTGCAGAATATGGCATTTAAAATGTTTATTTCTCAGACAGAGACTTCCAGATCCTAACAGTAACCCAAGGTCTCCAAAGAAGATTATGAAACACCAGGATCTTCATCTGGATAGAAGCAGTGCTAACCTGGGCAAGATGCCATAGCACAATGCCTGCCTGTTGCCATGAACCTTGCCTAGATCTGAGGACATTGGAGAATTGATTGAACCATTTTGCCTAGACAAAGTAAGGTCAGTCTTCTCCCATATGTCCCTCTATTGTGGGGAAAAATCTCCCACCCTAAAGGCCTGGCAGCTGAAGATTGATGCTGTTTAGATACCACCTCCAGCTAGGTGGAAACCTGGGTATGGTTAACTGGGTATGGACTGGTCTCTGTTGTTTTTAGTAGATTCAGAAGTTGCTCATTCTGCACTTAGGTATAATTTATCCTTCTCAGATCTCTGCAAGTATTGACAGCTGGGCTAGTTATAATTTTGTCAGCTTGGTAGGATTAGACAATCAGATCCTTCTCCAAGGTGATAGCTAGTTTTCAAGCCCATTTTATAAAGCCTGATTGGGATTACTAATATAACTAAAATTCTTATGTCTTTTTGCAATTTGTTTGAGCTTAACAGACTCAGAGAATTTGGATCCACCTCACAGAGGCCAAAAAGATTCCGAATAAGTACATCCTAAGTTTTTCCCACCTGTCTGTCCCTAAGGATGATACTTCTCTCTTTTGGTTTGGGGACTCCTGCCCTTCCTAAATTACTAAAGACTGGGCCCAAGATTTAAATTCTAACTTTTGTTCTCAGTTTTAACATATCTCAACAGATTTCCAATTGACTAAGAGCTCTGGACTTGCTGGAAGCCTGTGAACCAGTTCTACGGATTTGGGCTGTTTCCTGTCTCTTGGCTACTGGATCAGACAGCTACGCGCTCCTGACAGAAGCCCTGGAGCTTAGTTCCTTTACTAGCTTTTCAACCTTTTGGGGCCCTGAGAACAGCGCCCCAATGTCAGCTTGAAGTAGCAAAGAGAATCTACTGCACCTTGGTACACCCCCAAACCCCTAAAAGGTTGAAATGCTAAGTTAAAAGGAAACCTGACATAGGAAACAAATCTTTTTGTGAAGGCCAAAGTTCCCTACAGCCTAGAGTTGGCTTTGCAAGTCAGGTCCCATTTGCTCTTTTGAGACCTTGCAGATCAGTTTGGGACTGCAGGGGTAGGGCAGAAGACCATCTTCTAGATATACTACTGCCATGAGCATATTGTGAGAGTCTCATGATTGAGACAGTACCCAAAATGAAAATGGGGGAATGAAGGACCCTGGGTTCTAGGGCTTGACCAAGGCATTCAGTTCAGGTATCCAGCAGAGCACCCCCCCCCATGAGAACAAGGAACTAAAAATCTAAAAGTCTGTCCCAGGAAACAGAGTGACCCAGCCCAGATAGCCATAATCAACTCAGATAGGACATAATGGTCTGGTCGAACCTGTGATTAAAATACCAGAAGTGCCAAGCAGAATAGTGGTAACCAACACCCAGTTATAACCTTACCCGAGATGACTGGCTTAAGAACCTGCCTGGGACACCCTGCCGGGGAAGGAAATCTTTGCGCCCAAACAGAAAGCATAACAACAGCAGATAGCTCTTTCTTCCTTGTCCCAGCTCCAGGTCTAATATTGGGCATGCAGTACAGGGCTCACCCCGTGTGTCTCGGTCACCAGTTTCAACCAGTCTAGGGATTTTTGTGTCCTTGTCCGAATCTATCCAAGGCGTCTATTACCCAGCTAAAGAATTTGAGGGGCATTTTGCAGGCAGGACTCAATTCCCTAGGGAACCAGTCAGTGTCACCCTGGCAGTATTGCTAGGATTGGGAATGCTGGCTGGGGTAGGGACAGGGGCAGTGGCACTAGTTGAGGGTCCTCGGCAATTGGGGATTCTAGAAGCAGCTGTCCAGCAGGACCTGCGGGCAATTGAAACTTCTGTTACTGCGCTGGAAAAATCTTTAACCTCATTATCGGAGGTGGTTCTGCAGAATAGACGAGGATTAGATCTGTTGTTCTTAGAAGAAGGAGGTTTGTGTGCTGCCTTAAAGGAAAACTGTTGCTTCTACACTGACCATACTGGTGTAGTACGGGAATCAATGACAAAACTTAGGGAGAGGCTAGATGCCAGGGAAAGGAGCCTGCAGGGCTCACAAAGCTGGTTTGAAGGATGGTACAATCAATCTCCATGGCTAACTACATTATTGTCAGCCCTTACAGGACCACTTATTGTGTTAGTCCTTGTCCTTATGATTGGGCCATGTGTTCTAAATCGAATTTTAGCCTTTATATGATCCTAGGTGAATGGAGTAAAATGATGGTCATGAGGCAACGATACCAGCCAACATCTTGCAGTGACCTTTAAGATTAAAGGTCGGCACAAGGAAAAGGAGAGAATGAAGGGCCATTGTAGAAAGAAATCCACCATCTATGCTGTTAAATTGTAAATTAATTGTAAACTTACTAGAAGAATGCCGTGCCTTGCTCTCACGCAGCACACCAGGAATTTAGCTTGCCATGTTTGAGGAAGCACCAGATGGGCTCTCAGATAGTGCCGGAATTCGTTTACCCACCCGAATTCCAAAGAACACCTGGCCTGACCAGATAGCTGAGCTGTAATGACTCCATTTCCCCCTCCCCCCCATAGAACTTCCCTTAAAATCTATGTAAGCCTTGGGCTCAGGGTCACTAGCTTCCTTTTTTGCTGGTGACACATGGGCTCGTGTTCATTAAAGCTTCTTTTCGCTACCCGATATCGGAGTGAGGCTCTCTGTTTTGGGGCGCCAACTCTAACAGCTAGAGTGACAAGAAAAAAATGCAACAATGCCATTGTGTAGAATGAATAGTGTTAAGATCAAATGAATAGCAGAAAACTATTACACCCTTTAGAAGGAAGTTCTGAGAAGTTTTGTAATGTTCTTAAAACCATTCATCCTCCTGGATTAAAGAATTAGAAGGCCGGTTTTCAACTTTCAATTGGTAAAATAGCCAACATTGAACTAACTCAATCAAAGACCCTAAGGGATTCTAGTAAATCAACTTTCTAAATCCATACAGAGATTATTCATTCAGTTCTGCTGGAGCAAGAACCATGACTAATATTTCTGTGTTTTTATACAGGTGTACATTGATTTACTAGACAATCATAGAGTTCAAAAAATCTTTTTTTTTACTCCATTTCTTTCTAAATATTGCACACATTGTGAGGGTCATACTTTTATTATTGTTAAATTATCTAGAAATTAAAGTCTAGTTCAGAAAAAATAGTGCTAAAACTTATAAAGAATTTGCTTATTTATACTTTACATCAGCAAACTAATTAGAAAAATGGATATATATGCATATTTCTGAAGGCCTGTCATTAGGGTAATAGGGCCAGTGTAAAAAATACAACCTAACCCAGAAACTAAAACCAAAAGTACCCCAAAATATTAGAAACACACTTTGGTCTGAAAACCAGAACTAAAGAAACACTTCCTAGAGAGATTCCTCTTTTTTAAAATATTTACTTTTGTTTTATGTGAATTGAAGTTTTGCCTGCATGTATAAATGTGTAAGGGTGTCAGATCTGGAAATTAAAGACAGTTGCAAGCTGTCATGTGGATACTGGGAATTGAACTCAGGTACTCCGGAAAAACAGTTAGTGCTCTCAACTGCAAAGGCATTTCTTCAGGCCCAAGAAACACTTTCTATCTTTTACCAACTAAGCACACAAACAACTCATCCCTGAGCATAAATTCCAGACAATATATAAGTTATTCAAGCTTTGGGATTGAAATCTGACCAATTCCAGTCTTAAAAATATTATCCCCAGAATGTTCCTGCCCCTTAGAAGCCCTATATCAGGCCTGGGCCTACCCAATTGACAGTTACCCTTTTTCACCCTGGCAGAGGCAATCACTCTTTTGGATTCTTTTCTCCAACATAAATTTATAAAATAAGTTTTGAGTGGAAACCTTTATTCACTGGAGCAATCAGAAACTGCCTAGGGTAATGGAGCAGAGAAACACTGGGCACCTCTGCTGGGAAACTCCCATAAAGCACCAGAGCAGACTACTACATTTCTGCAGTGAAGCCTCACTCCCTTTGATGTGAACATTTATTAGATGTAAAAATTCTCTTGAGTGGATGGTTCTTTTACACATCTCTTAGTATTTACCTTGATTTCTCACTCCAGGTTTTAATTATTAATACCAAATATAATTTGTGCTATTGAAGTCAACTTTCAAATAATAGAAGACTTGTCAGACATTCATTTTTCCAACTTGAGGAAAAAAATTATAATCCTTTCCTCAAATCAAGAAGTGAGTAAATTCTCATCTCCTTCAGTACCTCCAGCCATTCATTAGACATCATTTGCTGTTCATACAGAATGTGACACCATGTGGCAGTATACTAGGAGTTGGGGCCACTGGATGTTCTGATCAATCTAGTTTCATACTTACCTGAAAACTGAGAATCTCATCTACTACAGTGTCACTAAACACTACATTTCTTCAGCAAAATTGCTTGGTCCCTCCTCCCATGTTTGGATCTTCCCTGAAGGGTGGCACTCCATGAAGGACAGACTCATGGAGATGATAGAGTAAAGAACTCCATCATCTAAAGATAATGGATCAATCTCCAGTTGATTTGTGCAAAGTGGCATAGCTGATGAGATTATGCAAATGAATGCAATAAAGACTAATGCCTGGCTGGCTGTATGTAATTAATTGCAGTTTCTACTTGCTGGGTCCTTTTTGTCCTGGTGTTTGTTCTCAGTACAAGTTCATGAACCTATTAGCTGCTATTTCCTTAAATTTTTACATCCTTCTGGGATTGTCAGACAGTAAAATTAAATGAAACCAATGGACATGAGGAAAAGTATAATCACACTACAGAAACTCACCCTCATATTGTATGGACTTTGAGGTCAACTGTGAAGAGAACCTGAGAAGTATAGTGAATTGAGATAAAAACATCTTTCAGGAAGGTTTATAAAATATCATTCAGGAAGGTTTACAGAACAAAATCAAGAAAGTTTCAAGCATGCATATGATGTGATGTATGTAGCTTTGCAATGTCAAAAAACATATTTTAATGCAGACTATATATGCCAGCATTTTCAAAGTGACTTTAAATAACTAAAGAGTGAATTCATTCTAGCATTTATCAGTGGAAAGAGGAATAAAACACTATTTTGGGAGGTGAAGAATTGGTACATGCCCTTTAATTGCAGTACCCTATATGATGCATGTAGCCCAATATTATAAAACATTATTTTTATTAAGACTCTCTTCTTTTAGATGACCCTAGCTTTTGTGAAATTAATAAAAGTAGCCACCACAATCACGGAAGGGAATAATATCTTATAGTAAGCTTTGGGAATTTTGTTGTCTTTCTCCATGAGTATGCAATTTTGTTCAAAGTTTTTGTAAGTAAAATATAATAGCATTATATCTAAATATTGTATGTCTACTGACATAGAAGTGTGTTACAGAGCATGCAAGATGTGATAATAGCAAAAATCACTGGCCTCTGAACCTAAAGCCGTGAGTTTCATTCTTATAATCTACATAATAAAAAAGAAAAAACATTTCCTTAGAGTTGTCTTTTAACATCCACTCTCACATGGCTTTAACAAATGTGTGCATGCACAAGAAGAGAATAAATAGAAAATTAAAAAGTATGCTACATCTAAAAAGCTATTGATAATGATGTGTGTGGCCTTTCATGCTTAGAATTGTTGTACTCAGAAGCTTGAAGCAACCTAGACTACATAGTGAGTTCTAAAACATCTTGGGTTACTTAACAAGACCTTGACTCAAGACAAAAAGATGGGGAGAACTGAGTGACATACATCTGTTTATTGTGAAATCAGAAAACTGAGGCCATAAGAGGCTGAGATTGAGGTCAATATGTGCTACAAAAAAACTTGCCTTAAATGAATGATCATAGCCTTCAGGATACTTTGTCTTCTTGCTAGAGGTATAGTCTTATTTTGGTGTTCAAAGCTGCTGTCTGATGCAGGAGTGGCTATAGGTTGGGTATCTATGGCAGCTACTTTAAATAACTCAACAGATAATATTTTTATGCTCAGTCTCTAGGCACAACTTGTTCCACCAATCCCCACAAAGTGCTGTGCAAGTGTAAGCCATCAGGTAAGACTTCTACACACAGGCATCTAAAGTAACACCTTTGTTGGCACCTGCAATGAATAAGTCAAACACCTTACCTTAAATAAATTCATTACACTGAAATCACACAGTCAATCTGAGACACAAAATTTAACACCTTTGATTGGACTAGAAACTCAGATTGGACCAAAAATGGCCCCTGAATTTTAAATATGGCCAAAACAGATCAGAGTAAAAACAATGCCCTGAAGCATAGACACTGTTTTTACCAATTGGAGAAAAAAAAAAATCAAGAACACATGTGGTGATATATTTTATACTTAACAAAATCTGCCTGGATTATCAAAAAAGGAAATGGACCACAGTCAAATCTTACTCAGCTATCATACAGTTTCCTCAGCCTCACTCCTTGTAGCTTCTGCAGCATGATCCTGTATTTTCATGCCTGCCTTAAATATTGTCTTTGCCCAGTTGTTTCAGATCCAAGTTAAGGTTAATGATATCTGATACTACTATTTGGTTGTTAGCCTTGAACTCAGAGAAACTCACTGCCTCTGGAATCATAAAATTAAAAACATAGATCACCAGTCTCAGTCTTTCGTAGTGCTAGAATTAAAGGCATGAATTACATCTCTTTGACTCTCTTGGATGAACTATGGGTGAATCTGTTTTTTGATATTACAGATGGGTTTTATTAAATATATAACATATCACCACAAATATTTACAATGCCATAAAAAATAATGTCACCACCAGACTCAAGAAGTTTGATAACATCAAAACCTGAAGAACATAATGTAGGAAAAGTCTAAAAATGATTACAAAAACAACTTAAGAAAGATAACAGAGGTCTTTAATGTAAAACAAATAATTCTTTTAAAAAAATTGAAGAGAATACAAAGAAAAAAATATTAAAAATCAATAAATCCCTTAATAAAGGTAAAAATAACCAAGAAAAATTCATCAAGGGATGAATGAAATATTTCAAGACTTAAAAATTTAAATAGAATGTTTGAGAAAGACACAAATTGAGGAAATGCTAAAATAGAAAATTTGAGTAAACAAAGAGGAAATACAAATGCAAGTATTACCAACAGAATGAAAGAGATGAGAGAATCTCAAGCATAGAAGATACAGTGGAGAATGTAGAGTTGTCAGCAGAGAAAAACCACCAATGCACAAAAGTCATAACATAAAATATTCATAAAATCTGAAACACCATGAACAGACCACAGCTAAGAAAAATAGGTTTATGAGAAAAAGAACAATACTAGCTCAAAGGCACAGAAAATATTTTTGACAAAATTCAGAAAACATTTACAATCTGAATGAAATAAATATGAAGATACAAGAACCTTACAGAACACCAATAGACTAGACCTCCCAGAAAAGTTTTCCCACCAAATATTAAACCACTAATATCCCTTAATATAATAAACTGAAATTCCCTATATGAAGACACAGGATAAAATAATGAATTAAAAAGCAGGGTCATTTCTTCAGTCAAATATAGAAAATATACCTCAACTTCAAGGGCTACCGTAGAGTAGAACTCTTGAAAAGGACATTCAATTGAATATCTAGCATGGTGTAGATATGCTAATATTTAACAAAAGAGACTTAAAATTAAAATCAAAAGTGATTGAGAAAGCCAATTTATTTTCAAATTTAATTTATTGTAAAAATAAAAAATAGCCAAAATTTGCTCATGTTGTACTGGCATTCTCCCTCTTTCTAATTAAGAAAAACACACTTATTCAACATTAATCATTTCAGAAATAAAATCTCAATAAGAAAAACTACTGGTTTCAATTAAAATGATTGTCAAAATAAAAATTATACATCATGTGTCAGCATTTTTAATGATGGGTAAAAATCTCTGATTACCAAGAAGACTATATAAACTACACATATATAAATTATAAATGAGAACCACAAATTACTATTAAGGCAACATATTAGGGGCTTTGGATGTATCTCCAGTTATTGGACTCTTTTCCATGCCAAAAATAACATGCTATTTACAACACATGTAACAGCTGTGATAGAGGTGCAAACATGTAATCCCTGAACTTCTTGATATATAGAAAAACAATCAGAAGTTCAAGAAATCAAATGTGGTCAAGATCCGCATAAGCTACATAAAAGCCTTTCTAAAAAAAAAAAAATCAACAATAGCAATAATGTCAAATAGAAAAAATATCATACATATTTTTCATTTGGGGGCAAAAACTGAGAAATTGAAACAATGGCACAGCAAGTAACAGGACTAATTACTTTTCTAGGGAACCTAGGTTTTCACTGTCTATATAGGAACTCACAACCATTGTTAATTCTGTACGCAGAACAACCTACATGCCCCACAACTGAAGAATGGATTTACAAACTATGGTACATCTACACAATGGAGTACTACACAGCAGTAAGAAACAATGATATTCTAAAATTTGCAGAGAAATGGATTGATTTGGAGACTTTCCTTCTGAGCAAGGTATCACAAACTCAGAAAGATAAGCAGGGTATGTACTCACTCATTAGTGAACTCTAAATGAACAAACAAACAAGATAAAAGAAAAGCATGCCCAAGCTGCAAACCCCAAACACTGAACAGCTTGTGATCAGAAACACACTGGACTGACTCCTTGGATCCGACTCCCCCTAGAGGAACACCTGACTCAGTCTTGAGATTGCAGGAGAAAACTGTATCTGCCAGGAGTGGAGAATGATCTAAGCAATGTTGGGACAGTGGGACCTTGAGACTGCCTGCCCATGGAGGGGGATGGGGAGATGTGGAGAATAGACAATGACCTGATGTGATGGGAGGTGGACGGGACCTTGAATAAGGATATACAGGGATAGAAAGTGTGACTTTTTTGTTCATAATAATAAAAAATTAAATTAAATTAAATTAAAAAAATACACTGCTGAACACGGATGTCAATAAAAAGCTCAGGTATTGGTAGAAAAATTTGAGTCCTTGTGTTTATTAGCTGAGTTTGACTTCTTATGGTAGAAAACATCCACCAACAAAAGTTCTTGAACATCATTTTCAGAGGCCATATTTAGCCATTTTGTTTGCCCTTGTCTTGAGTTTCAGTGGCTAGATCAATGTCCCAGGTTTGTTAGAGGGATGATGTGGAGGCTTCTCTCCAATGTACACTGATAATAAACTTAACATGGCACTAACTTTAAGACAGAAAATCAGGGCTAGACAGATGCTTTAGTGATTAACAGCACTGACTGTCTCCTGGTCATGCTGAGTTAAAATCCCAGCTCTACCTAATGGCTTATAATTATCTGTTAAGACATTTGTCACCTTCTTTTGGCCTGCATGCATAAAAGCAGACAGAACACTGTTATCAAACTAAAATTTTAAAACAAAACAAGAAGAGATAACCAGAGCTGGAGAAATAGTAAAGTGGTTAAGAACAATGGATGTTATTTCAGAAGTCCTGAGTTCAACTCCCAGCACCAAGCACCAACATGGTGACTCATAATCACTGGTAAAGAGATCTGGTGCCCTCTCCTGTCCTGCAGAGACAAATGCAGACAGAACACTGTATATATAAGAATGGATTTTTTAAATGAAAGAAAATTAGCCAATGTTAACCATGCATTTCACCTGATCTCTGATTATTTGTTCCATGATATTGTTTGTTTGTCACAATCTAATTATCTGCCTCATGCAAACCAACTACACTCAGTTATGACCTTATACTGTATCATTTACTTTATCAAAAGACACAGGTCTCTCTGTGAAATATAACTATTTTTACATCCCCTTTCCTATAGCTCCCTACTCTGGCTCATGTCTTACACATGTCTGAATGAAGGTGCCCTTCCTGGAAGATTGATTAGCATGTGGATATATTCCATATACTCCAGTTTTTATATATTTAAATGAAGACAACACTAAAATTGCCAGTTTGTGCCACTTTGAGTGCCATTAGTAAAAAAATATTTTTTGCCTCATACTAGCCTTAAAATTTGGATCAGTACTCTTAGAATGTTAAATAAACATACAGAAAATTACACTAGCAAGGGCATAGAAGGAGAAAAGAGTGAGAAGACTCCCAGGGCAAAGGAAAACAGCATTAGTGTAGAAAGATGTTAAGAACTTGAGAAATTCTGGACTGAGTCCTAAAAGGATTTCCTTCTTGGACCAACTGCATTCTTTTCCAAGAACAGCACCCACTTGTGGCATATGGCTGTCAGTGCACATTTTGTACCAACAGATTTTAGCCACCATCTCCACAACATGAAGTATTCAGTCAACTGGCTTCCAAATTTATTTAGTGTCATTGGTCATCTGCCTCCTATGGACCCATATTTTTAATTGCATGTGTCCAAATACGTGCTTTATTTCCTATTTCCAAGTTATACTGGTTAATATACTGATATGGCTTCATTTTTTTATCTTTTTTTATTATTATGTATAAAGTCACATTTTCTATCCATATTCAAAATCCCTTCTTTCTCCCACCCCCTCCTATCACACTCTCTTCTCCAAATCTTCCCATCTCCTCCCCAGCAAGGGCAGGAGGTCCCAAGGTCCCAATATGGTTTTGATCAGCATTCACTCCTTGAAGATCCAGTTTACTCCTCCTAATATCAAGACTGAATCAGGTGTTCTAGAGGGAGTGGGATCCAAGGTGCCAGTCCAAGATGTCTCAGATCCCAAGCTGTTCGGTGGATGTGGTTTGCAGCTTGGACATGCTGTGTGTTTTTCTTTTTTTAGTTTAGAGTCCACTAATGAGTAAGTACATCCCCTGCTCATTTTTATCAGTCTGTGAAACCACGCTCAGAGGATATTCTCCAAATCCAACCATTTTCCTGGAAATTTTAGGATATCATTTTTTCTGACTGCTGAGTAGTACTCCATTGTGTAGATATATCACAATTTGTTAATCCATTCCTGAATTCAGGGGCATCTAGGTTGATTACAGGTTCTTACCATTACAAATAATGTTGTTATCAACACAATTGTGCTAAAGCCTTTGGAGTGCAACTGTGCCTGTTTAGGGAATTCACACATGCCTAATTTACATTTACTCTATTGCTTAAAATACCTTTTCCTCAGATAATCTCACCTGCCTGGACTAGGATTGTTCTCATAGTGTATGCTACCAGAACACTTAGTCCTCAGCTCTCTTTATCCACATATATGTACATTTATATAAGCATATATATGTACATTTATATACACATACACATGTTTATATAGAGAGAGACAGGTACTATTATGACTCTGATTGTCATGGAACTCATTTTGTATACCAACCTGGCCTTGAACTTGTATCTACCCCCAAACTGCTGGGGTAACCTGGTGTCCTACCACAACCAGATATTATGTTATACTTAAGCAATATCCTTTCTAATTAAATATTTTGTCTTTTAATTTATGTATATGAATGTTTTGTCTACCTGTGTGTCTGTGTACTATTTTTACTTCTGGTGCCCTCAGAGGTCTGAAAAGGGTATTAGATCCTTTGGAACTGGAGTTTCTGATTGTTTTGAGCCACCATGTGTGCACTGGAAATTAAACCCAGGTCACCTGAAAGAGCTCTTAACTGCTGAGCCATCACCCCTGCCCATTCCTATGGGATTTATTACTCCTAGATTTAAAAATAAGAAGCCACATTAATTTATTTTTAATTTCTTTTTATTATTATGAACAAAGAAATCACACTTTCTAACATTGTATATCCTTATTCAAGGTCCCATCTGCCTCACACCACATCAGGTTATTCTTTCTTCTAAGCAAACCCCCATCCCATTCCTGGACAGGCAGCAGGAAGTCCCATGGTCCCACTTCCCCAATATTGCTTAGTTCACTCTCCATTCCTGGCAGATGCAGTTTTCTCTCCCCTCCCTCAAAGAGAGTTTGGTGTTCCTCTAGGGGTAGTAGGATCCAAGGAGTCAGTTCAGTGTGTTTCTGTTCTCAAGCTGTTAAGTGGTTGTGGTTTGCAGCTTGGGTATGCTTTGCTTTTTTTCTTGGTTGTTTGTTTGTTTGTTTGTTTAGGGTCCACTAATGAGTGAGTACATCCTCTGATTATCTTTTTGAGTTTGTGATACCTCGTTCAGGAGGATATTCTCCAAATACATCCATTTGCCTGCAAATTTTAAGATATCATTTTTTTCTTACTGCTGAGTAGTACTCCATTGTGTAGATGTACCACAGTGTGTTAATCCATTCTTCAGTTGAAGGACATCTGGGTTGTTTCCAGGTTCTTGCTTTTACAAATAATGCTGCTATGAACATAGTTGAGCTAACGCCTTTGGAGTATGGCTGTGCATCTTTAGGGTATACACCCAAAAGTGGTATTGATGGGTCCTTGAGGAGATTGATTCTCAATTTGCTGAGAAACTGCCATAATGCGTTCCAAAGTGGCTGAACAAGCTTACACTCCCACCAACAATGGAGGAGTGTTCCCCTTGCTCTGCATACTCTCCAGCATAGGCTGTCCTCTGTGTCTTTCATCATAGCCAATCTAACAGGTGTCAGATGGTATCTCAAAGTTGTTTTGATTTGCATTCCTCAGATGGCTAAAGATGAGGAGCACTTTTTCAAGTGTCTTTCAGCCATATGTAATTCTGCTGAGAATTCCCTTTTTAGTTCTGAACCCCATTATTGACTGTGTCATTTAAGGTTTGGGGCTCTAGATTCTTGATTTCTTTATATATCTTTGAGATCAATCCTCTATCAATTGTAAGGTTGGTGAAAATCTTATCCAATTCTTTAGGCTGCTGTTTTGTCTTAATGACTGTGTCTTTGGCTTTACAGAAGTTTCCTAGCTTCAGGAGGTCCCATTTATTGATTGTTGGTCTTAGTGTCTCTGCCACTGGTGTTATATTTAGGAAGTGGTTTCCTTTGCCAATTCATAAAAGTGTAATTCCCACTTTTCTATCAAGTTTAAATTGGCTAGGTTTATGTTGAGGTCTTTGATCCACTTGGATTTGAGTTTTGTGCAGGGTCACAGGCTTGGATCTATTTGCATTTTCTACACACTAACATCCAGCTATGCCAACACCATTTGTTAAATATACTATCTTTTTTCCATTGAATGTTTTGGGCCTCTTTGTCAAAGATCAGATGTTCATAGGTTTTTGGGCTAATGTCTGGATCCTCAATTCTATTTCTTTGATGCACAAGTCTGTTTTTATGCCAGTACCATGCTGTTTTTATTACTATAACTCTATAGTATAACTTGAAGTCAGGGATGGTGATGCCTCCTGAGGTTCTTTTGTTGAGTAAAATTGTTTTGGCAATCCTGGCTTTCCTAGTTATTCCAAATTAAATTGAGTATTGTTCTTTCAAGGTCCAAAAAATATTGTGTTGGGATTTTGATGGGCAGTGCATTGAATCTGTAGATTGCTTTTGGTAGAATTGCCATTTTTACTATGTTGATCCTACCTATCCAGGAACATGGGAGAGCTTTCCATTTTCTGATATCCTCTTCAATTTCTTTCTTCAGTGATTTAAAATTTTTGTCAAATAGGTCTGTTACTTCTTTGGTTATAGTTACTCCAAGGTATTTACTATTATTTGCTCCTATAGTGAAGGGTAATGTGTTTCCTTATTTCTTTTTCAGCTCTTCTATCTTTGGTGTATAGAAAGGCTAATGATTTCTTTGAGTTAATCTTGTATCCTACTACATTGCTGAAGGTGTTTATCAGCCATAGCAGTTTCCTAGTAGAATTTTGTGGGTCACTTAAATATACAATCATATCATCTGCAAATATATTTTCACTTCTTCTTTTCAAATCTGTATCCCCTTAATATCCTTTCATTCTCTAGTTGCTTTAGCTAAAACTTTGAGAACTATATTGAATAGATGAGGGGAGAGAGGACATCCTTGTCTAGTTCTTGATTTTAGTGGGATTGCTTTGAGTTTTTCTCCATTAAGTTTTTATTCTGGCTGTTGGCTTCTTGTAAATTGCCTTTATTATATTTAGATATTCTCCCTGTATTCCTGATCTCTCCAGGGCTTTAATCAAAAATGAATGTTGGAATTTTTTCAAATGCTTTTTCAGCATCTAAGGATATGATCATGTGTTTTTTTTTCTTTAATATTTTTATATGATGGATAATGTTTACGGTTTTTCATATGTTAAACCAGCCCTACATTTCTGGGATGAAGACTACTTGGTCATCATGGATGATAATTTTTATGCATTGTTGTATATGGTTTGCCAAAATTTTGTTGAGAATTTTTGCATCAATATTCATGAGGGAAATTGGTCTGTATTTCTCCATTGTTGTGTCTTTGAGTGGCTTGGGTATTAAAGTAACTGTGGCCTCATAAAAGGAATTTGGCAATATTCCTTAAGTTTCTACTGTGTGAAATACTTTGTGGAGTAATGTAGTGATTCTTCTTTGAATGTCTGGTAGAATTTGGCACTGAAACCATCTGCACCAGGGCTTTTAATTTTGGGGAATGGTTTAATGACAGCTTCAGTATCCCTAAGGGTTATAGGCCTGTTTAGGTAATTAATCTGATCTTCATTTAATTTTGGTAGATGGTACCTGTCCAGAAAGCTGTCCATTTCTTCAAGGTTTTCCATTTTTGTGGAATACAGATTTTCAAAGTATGATCTGATAATTCTCTGGATTTCATGGGCCTCTGATGTTATGACCCCCTTTTCATTTCTGATTTTGTTGATTTTAACATTCTGTTTTTTTTGTTAGTTTGGTTAAGGGCTTATCTATCTTACTGACTTGCTCAAAGAACCAACTCTTAGATTCATTGATTTTTTGTATTGTTTCAATTGTATTGATTCTTTTTGTTTTAATTGTATTGATTTCAGAACTATGTTTGATTATTTCCTGCCATCTGCTCCTTCTAGGTGAGTTTGGTTCTAGTCATTCTAAGGCTTTCAGCTGAGCTGTTAGGTCTCATGTGTGAGATTTCTCTAGGTTTTTCATGTAGGTGTCTAGCACTATGGATTTTCCTCTTAAGGCTGCTTTCATTGTGTCCTACTAGCTTGAATATGTTGTGGATTCATTTTCATTAAATTCTTGGAAGGCTTTGATTTCTTTTTTAATTTCTTCCTTAACCCAGAGATAGGCCAGCTGAATGTTGTTTATTTCCATGAGTTGGTAGTCTTTCTTTGGTTATTGATGTTTTTGAAAACTAACTTTAGGCCCTGGTGGTCCGATATGTTATAAGAGATTATTTCCATTTTTTGTATCTATTGATATTTGCTTTATGACCAATTATGTGGTCTATTTTGGAGAAAGTTCCATGAGATGCTGAGAAATATGTATATTCCTTTGCATTTTGGTGGAAGCTTATGTAGATATCTATTAAATCTATTTGCATCATAACCTCTTTTTGATTCCTTTTTTCTCTGTTGAGACTCTGTCTGGCTGACCTATCCAGGGTTGAAAGTGGGGTATTGAAGTCTCCCACTATTAGGGTATATGAATTGATGTGAGAATCAAGCTTTAGCAGTGTATCTTTTACATAGGTAGGTGCCCTTGTGTTAAGGGCATAAATATTCAGGATTGAAGTTTCCTCTTGACCAATTTTTCCTGTGATGAATAAGTAGTGACCATCTTGGTCCCTTTTAACTGCTTTTAGCTTAAAGTCTACTTTGGTAGATATTAGGATGGCAACCCCCACTTGTTTCTTAGGAACATTTGACTGGAAAATCTTTTCCCAATCCTTTTTTCTAAACCTTTGTCTGTCTTTGTGATTTAGGTGAGTTTCTTGTAGGCAACAGAGGGTCATAGTAACATAGATGTATTTGGGTGACTTCTAAAGATTTATGGCTTCTGTTGTTGTATCCATCTTGTTAGTGTGTGATGCTTTATAGGAGAGTTGAGTCCATTGATATTAAGGGATATTAGTGACCATGAATTGATACTTCCCGTCATTTTTTGGTGGTAACTTGTTTTTATTTCTTTTCTCTGGAGCATTTTTTCTGTGGAATTATTGATTGTTTGTGGTTTCAAGGGTGTATCTGGGGTCCTTAGGTTGGAGTTTTCCCTCTAATACTCTCTGTAGTGCTGGATTGGTAGATAGATATTGTTTCAGAATGTCTTTGTCATGAAATATCTTGTTTGCTCCATTTATGATTGATAATTTTGCAGGGTACTGTATTCTAGTTTGGCAACCATGTACTTTTAGTGTCTATATAACTTCTGACCAAGCCCTTCCAGCTTTTGTTTCCATTGTATAGTCAGGTATTATTCTGATGGGTCTGCCTTTATATGTAAGTTGGCCCTTTTCTTTAGCAGCTCTTAAAATTTTTTCTTTGTTCTGTATGTTTTGTGGCTTGATTATAATGTGGCATGCTGACTTTTCTTTGGGGTCATATCTATTTGGTGTTCTGTAAGCTTCTTGTATCTTTATAGGTATTTCCTTCTTCATGTTAGGGAAGTTTTCTTCTATGATTTTTTTTTTATTTTTTTTTAAACTTTATTTATTTATTTATTTGCCTTGGTGTTTGCCTAGAACTAGAACTACAGACAGTTGTTAGCTGCCATGTGGGTGCTGGGAATTGAACCTGGGTCCTCTGGAAGAGCAGATGGTGCTCTTAACCACTGAGCCATCTCTCCAGCCCCCTTCTTCTATGATTTTTATTGAAAACATTATCTGTGCCTTTGAGCTGGTATTCTTCTCCTTCTTCTATTCCTATTATTTACAAATTAGGTGTATTCATGGTGTCCCAGATTTCCTGAACATTTTGAGTTATGGCCTTTCTTGTTTCTTTGACTGATACATGTATTTGAGCTACTGAGTTTGCACGTGGGGCAACTTAATAAGAAATAATATGACACCAAGGGTCTTCTCTGTAATAGTGACAATCTTCTTAAAAATTCATGACTGTTTTAGCAATTAACTGACATCTGAATATTCCTTTTCTTTTTTATTTAATTTATTCCTATTTGTTTTTATTTCAGAGTACACCAGAATAATTTGTTGGTAACAAACATGAAATAGATGCAATATTACATTTAAAAATTAATCAAGTATTTTTAATTCAGCCTTACTAAATTGATGTGGTATATATGTAGAATAAGAAATATTTTTAACCCAAATACTATACAAATGAGCCCAAAATTAATTTCTTGTGGAGTGTTTATATTTTTAATTGAAATCCTATTATTTCAATCTATTGTATGACAATACTCTTAACACTCCCATCTTTCTGATTTTATATGAATAGGTAATTAGGTTTGGTATAAAATTTATATCATTTTGCAACCTAAAATCCTAATATCTTTAAAATTTTTACAAAATGCTGTACTCCCAAGTTCTACCTAGCAATAAAACTACATTTTATGTTTCATTTTTTTGGTCTAACTTGCTTTTGTGCTCCTACAATTACATTCTGTAACCAAAAGCATCTTAGTCAATAAATGGGATTACTTGGTTTAATGTGTCAGAGCATATTATATCATTTTGGAAGCTTAGAATAGCCACTAAAGCAAATAATTGAACAAACATTGTTTTATGGCTTTCTCTTTAGTCTAGTTGCTGTCTCATGCACAAGTATCTCCCTTTTCAAGTCCAAGCCAGCAATCAAAATCAATGCAATATTTTATATATGCAAATCAGATTTTCTAAATTAGGCACAGTCTGAATTGATAGTCTCTCAGATTATTCTAGGCTCTGTGACTTTGACAACAGAGACAAATAAGGAAAAAAGACAGTAATAGACATATTTAAAGCCCCAAAGCCAAGATATCAACTATAGTAATTACTTCAAAAGCAGTAAACCAAACATAAACATAGCAACAACTTAAGGATACAAGTATTCCAAAAATGGGAGGGGGCATGCATCTAGGATCAAGAAAAAATTTAAAGCATCTTTCCAAAAAAAATTTGCCAAACCCACAAAAGCAGAATTGATAGACCTTGATCACTGCAAGATAATGTCAAGAGAAAGAAAAAAATATTCTCAGTAGACATAGTAATATAGATGTATTTGGGTGAATTCTAAAGATTTTTGGCAAGTTTTACAGAAAACTAAAAATCATTGGGAGACATACACTTTTCTCCCAAAGAAATGACAGTAAATTTTGTTATCTAAAACAAATTGATCTGCTCTGAAACTATATAAATAAATAAAATAAGAAATGTAAACAACAGTTTATGTTTATATATTTATGTGCATAGACATATTACAGTAATAATAGCAAAAGAAAAACTGTTTAAAATACAGTAAATTAGAGGATGTAACACCCTCGCTTTGTGCTAGGAAACAGTTCCCAAATTATGACACCAAAACATTTTATTAAGTGTTATGAATGCTAACACAGCACAAATACAGCAGTAAGCACAATTTTTAACTGTAACCAAGACCATCTTCCTGGCATGCAAAAAAAAATGTATGACACCATCAAAAGACTAAAGATTTTAGAATAGACAAAGTGTGGGCTTTGGGTAAGAATGTATTACTATATATTGCTAAGTAAACATAGAATTGAACTGGCATAAAATAATTACAAATGTAACCATAGATCAATGGACATCTGATTTCTCAACTTAGATAGTTTGAAATAAAGCAGATTGTGGCTGATATAGTAATACATACATAGACAAACTTTAAAGAATAACTGACTGAGAATGATCAGACTTGAAGCAGCATTTGTAGCTCAATTTACTCCTAAATCCCAAAGTTTATTGTGGAAGATATGGCAGTAAGTGCGTAAATTGCAAAAATAAAATCTGTTCCCTCAGATCAGATCCCCTAAGACTCATACATAGTACTGAAACAGATAACAGCTGAAGCCTACCTTTCTCTTGTATACAACTCCTGTGAAATTTACATACCATCACTTCTATCCCTATTTCCCTCAAAATTTTACTGCAGCACAGTTACTAACACCAGCAGGCATTCTCAGTAAACATATCAAAAAAGAAGGCCAATAAATCAATATATACAAAACTATCACATGCTGAAATAATCAGAAAGAGAAAACAATGAATAACAAACCCATACCAATTAACACATGACACAAAAAACACATTATGATACCTAGAGCAATAATCATTGTAAATCTGGATTCCTAGATAACAGGATAAATAAAAAAATAAAGAAAAATAAAATAGGTGGAAGCGGTGCACACTATAATCCAAGTTTTAACATAGCAGAGATTGGTGGATCTCTTAATTTTCATGCCACTCAGGTATATAATTTAAATTACATTATAGCAATTATTACATAGTAAACCTGTCGTCAGAAACTGAAAAAATGAAATGTAATCAATTACAGTCAGCTCTATATGACTTCTTCAGAACCTAGGCATCCTAGCAAATACAGCATAATCTGAATATTCCAAACTAACTTAAAAAAATGACCTTAACACAAATTATACAAAGATTATAGCAGTATTTAAATAGTAAATTAATAAACATAATGAAAGTAAGAAAAACACAAACAATTGATGAAACAGCATAAGCACCAAAGGAAAGCAAAAAAGAAAAGTTGGAGATAAATAAATCTGTTCAAAACCTAAAATGAAAATCAAATCAAGAAAAAGAATTAAAGTGAAGGAATTCTTGAAATTAAAAGTATAGGTATATAAACAGAAACTGGAAGCAAGTTTCACTAAAAATATTAGAAATAAAAAGTGATCTCAAATATTGAAAATAACTTGGAATTATTGGATATTTTAGTTAAAAATAATTAAATCACCCCAAATATTACTGAAATAAAAATCTAAAAATAATAAAGAAAAGAAGAAAAAGAAAAAAACTTGGGTTATAGGCACAAAGAATACATTCAACAAAATAATAGGAAAAAAGTCCCTAAACTAAAAGAAGAGAGGTCTTTCAAAGTAAAAGAAGAATACAGAACAGCAAATCCATTGAAACAAAAGCTAAAAATGCTTTCACTACATCATAATCTACACATTAAAAATTTAGTAGAGAAATAAACTCTGACAGGCATGGTACCCCAAGCTGCTGCTGAGGGAATTTGCATGGCCACCACCCCACCTCCAATTGGTGAAACAGAGAAAGATTGAAGACTTGAAATTCAGTCCCCTGTCCAGAGCAGAGGAAGAGATTGAGCAGACCTTTTCCTCAGAGCTGACAGGAGGCACACAAACCTGAGTGCTACAACTGGCCAGGAGCCACCTAATCATGAACCACTGAAGCCATGGGCAGATGCCAGCGAAAAAATTTAATAATAATATAAAAAACAAGGTAACTCCAGAAGAAAGTGACAATCCTACAAATACAAGATCTGAACTGAGCAATGACGAGGAAACAGAAGGAAGCAACACCAAAAATTCCTTCATGATTATCATCGAAGCTCTCAAAGAAGATATGAAAAATTGCCTTAAAGAAATAGAAAAAAAATACAAACAAAAAATTGGAAGACATGAACAAATCTATGAAAGAAACATGCCAGGAACTAAAAGCTGAAATAGAAGCAATAAAAAAGACACAAAATGAGGCAAACATGGAAATAGAAAACCTGAAGAAAAAAGCTGGAACCACAGACACAAGCATACCAGAGTTCAAGAGATTGAAGATAGAATCTCTAAAGTAGAAGACGCAGTAGCTCAAATAGATATATCTGTCAAAGGAAATACTAAAACCAAAAAAGCCTTAACTCAAAATGTTCAGGAAATCTGGGACACCATGAAAAGACCTAATTTGAGAATAGTAGGAATAGAAGAAGGAGAAGAATTCCAGCTCAAAGGCACAGATAATGTTTCAATAAAATCATAGAAGAAAAGTTTCCTAACCAGAAGATGGAATGCCTATAAAGATCCAAGAAGTTTACAGAACGTCAAATAGATATGACCCCAAAGAAAAGTCAGCACACCACATTGTAATCAAGCCACAAATCATACAGAACAAAGAAAAAATTTTAAGAGCTGCAAAAGAAAAGGGCCAACTTACACATAAAGGCATACCCATCAGAATAACACTTGACTATTCAATGGGAATGATGAAAGCTAGAAGGGCTTGGTCAGAAGTTATACAGACACTAAAAGAGCATGGCTGACAAACTAGAATACTATACCCTGCAAAATTATCAATCACCATAGATGGAGTAAACAAGATATTTTATGACAAAGTCAGACTGAAGCAATATATATCTACCAATCCAGCACTACAGAGAGTATTAGAGGGAAAACTCTGACCTAAGGACCTTAGATAGATCCATGAAACCACAAACAATCAATAATTCCACAGAAAAATACTCCAGAGAAAGGAAATACAAACGAGTTACCATGAAAAATGCCAGAAAATAACAATCAATGGTCTCTAATTTTTCTTAATATCAATGGACTCAAATCTCCTAAAAAACATCACACACTAACATGATGGATACAACAACAGAAGCTATCCTTCTGTTGCCTAGAAGAAACACACCTCAACCACAAGGAGAGACACAGGCTTAGAACAGAGGGTTGGGAAAAGATTTTCCAGTGAAATGGTCCTAAGAAAGAAGCGGGGGTTGCAATCCTAATATCTAACAAAGTAGACTTTAAGCTAAAAGCAATTAAAAGGGACCAACATGGTCACTACTTATTCATCAGAGGAAAAATTGGTCAAGAGAAGATTTCAATCCTGAATATTTATGCCCCTAATATAACGACACATACTTATGTAAAAGAAAAACTGCTAAAGCTAGAATTCCACATCAATTCTTATACCCTAATAGTGGGAGACTTCAATACCCCACTTTCAACCCTGGATAGGTCAACCAGACAGAGACTCAATAGAGCAAAAAGGAGTCTAAAAGAGGTTATGATGCAAATGGATTTAATAGATATCTACAGAAGCTTCCACCCAAACACTAAGGAATATACATATTTCTCAGCTCCTCATGGAACTTTCTCCAAAATTGACCACATAATTGGTCATAAAGCAAATATCAGCAGATACAAAAATTGGAAATAATCCCTTGTAACATATCGGACCATCAGGGCCTAAAGTTAGAGTTCAACAACATCAAAACCCAAAGAAAGCCTACCAACTGTTGGAAACTAAACATCACTCAGATGAACTCTCTCTGGGTAAAGGAAGAAATTAAGAAGGATATCACAGTCTTCCTAGAATTTAAGGAAAATGAATCTACAATGTATCCAAACTTGTGGGACACAATGAAAGCAGTCTTAAGAGGAAAATTCATAGCATTAGATGCCTACATTAAAAACCTACAGAAATCCCTCACTTTAGAGACCTAACAGCTCAGCTGAAAGCCTTAGAACAATTAGAAGTGAAATCACCTTGAAGGAGAAGATGGCAGGCAATAATCAAACTTAGAGCTGAAATCAATACAATTGAAACAAAAAGAACAATACAAAGAAACAATGAATCTAAGAGTTGGTTCTTTAAGAAAGTTAACAAGACAGATAAGCCCTTAGCCAAGCTCATCCAGAAACAGAGAGAGAGTGTCGAAATCAACAAAATCAGAAATAAAAAGGGAGACATTACAACAGACCACCAAGAAATAAAGAGAATTATCAGATCATATTTTCAAAATCTGCATTTCACAAAAATGGAAAATCTAGAAGAAATGGACACCTTTCTGGACGAGTACCATCAACCAAAATTAAATGAAGATCAAATTAATTACATAAACAGGCCTATAATCATTATGGAAATTTAAATGGGGTTCAGATCTAAAAAGGGAATTCTCAGCAGAGGAATTACAAATGGCTGAAAGCAACCTGAAAAAGTGTTCATCATCTTTAGCCGTCAGAGAAATGCAAATCAAAACAACTTTGAGATATCACCTAACACCTGATAAATTGGCTATGATAAAAGGAACAGATGATAGCCTACGTTGGAGAGGATGGGGAGCAAGGGGAACACTCCTCCATTGTTGGTGGGAGTGTAAGCTTGTTCAGCCACTTTGGAATGCAACATGGCGGTTTCTCAGAAAACTGGGAATCAATCTCCCCAAGGACCCAGCAATACCACTTCTGGGTGTATACCCTAATGATGCACAGTCATACTCCAAAGGCATTAGCTCAACTATGTTCATAGCAGCATTATTTGTAATAGCAAGAACCTGGAAACAACCTAGATGTCCTTCAACTGAAGAATGGATTAACAAACTGTGGTACATCTACACAATGGAGTACTACCTAGCACTAAGGAAAAATGATATCTTAAAATTTGCAGGCAATTGGATGGACTTGGAGAATATCCTCCTGAGCGAGGTATCACAAACTCAGAAAGATAAGCAGGGAATGTACTCACTCATTAGTTGTCTCTAAACAAACAAAGAAGAAAAAAATCAACACATGTCCAAGCTGCAAACCATAACCACTGAACAGCTTGGGATCAAAAACACCCTGGATTGACTCTTGAGTCCCACTCCTTCTAGAGGACACCTGACTCACTCTTGATGGAGCAGGGACAAACCTGGATCTGCCAGGAGGGGGACTGAACTAACCAATATTGGGTCAGTGGGACCATGGGACTCTCTGCTGCCTGCCCAGGGAGGGGATGGGGGTGTGGAGAAGAAAGAATGACCTGATGTTGTGGGAAGGGGAAGGGACCTTGAATAAGGATATACAGGGATAGAAAGTGTGATTTCTTTGTTCATAATAATAATAGTAAAGAAGTATACACAACAGCAAATACATTGAAACAAAACCAAAAAATGCTTTCACTACCTCATAATATAAACATTAAAAATTTAGAACAATCTTGGAATATTAATAGCTGCAAGGAAATAACACCAAGAAAATAAAAAGGCAGACCTATTATAATTACCTTTTCAGTTTAGTGGAGACTCCACTAAAACATAGAAAGTTTCAGAATTTAAATGAGGTTAAAGTTTGTATTGGCTACTTAAGAGACTGTGTAAAAAAATCAATAGCAATAATGTCAAATAAAGACAAGGTCAAACAGATTTTTTTATGCTGGGGGCATAAACACAGGGATGAGAAAAATTGCTCAGAATGGACAGAATTGGTTAATTTTCTCAGGGACATTTAATTTCTAACATCCATGTAGATTACACATAGATACTAAAGTTATCTATAATCATATTTGTAAGCAAGTAGACATCTACATCTGGCCTCTATATTTGTAAAACACACATATATTTACACAAAGTACAAACATAGAAAAATACAAATAGATGCTCTCTTTTAATAAGTAATTTTTAAATAAAAATTGAGGCAGTAATGGTAACATGTTTTGCTTTACAAAAATATAAAGAGGTAGTAGTATAAAAAATAAACACTGAGATTGTATAAATAGATTTACTAGGCTGATTCTGGCTATGGTCAATCTCTTGGTCACCCTATTCTTTACCTTGATCTCAAATATAAACAAAACTAAGCAAAGCACTGAATGTCACTACAAAGAAGACTAAAAGTTCTCAATGACTTAGAAGAACATACACTGAGACTGCAGCAAAATTTTATGCTTTAATTTCTCTATATTAATAAAAATTAATAACAACTTCAATGTATCACATGTAATGTCTCCATACTTTTACAGGACAGAAAATGTATTCTGAATTAAAGTAATCTAAACTGAAGTGTCTCAACTTTAATCTGATGATTAGGAAATATTCAACCAAATCTGTGGGTAAGCAAGAGCTACATTTAGTAGCAGATTTTGTATTTGATGCACTACATGATAAAGCTTTATCAGCAAAACTAACTCAGATATATTGTTTTATTCATTATTTAAAAATATAAAAACAAGTTAAATGTACTTTGAGTAAGATATTTTGTAGTCTTTGTGACTAAAACAGAGGCTTTCTTCCATGTACTCTCAAAACTATTCACAAGAAAATCTTGAGAATTTATTGCAAGATAGAATAAACAGAAAGACTTTTAAAAACTAAGAAATAAAGTCATCTTACAGCACAACAATCCTAATGTAAGAAAATCTACATCTCAAGTAAAATTAATATAAAAGATTTTTTAAGCAAATAGTTTGATATAATTACAAAAACAATATCAAAAAATGTTTTAAAATATCAAACAAGTATTTATTAAAAAAAACAGCTTACTGATAGCACAGCTCCCTTGCATGAGGCCTGCCTTAGTTTTACTCCAAAATGAAAATTACCTAGAATAATGGAGAATCTTAGGTAATGAAAAATTATAATTATAGAAACAAATAGAATAGCTCATTAAAAATCTCATGTTTTGACAAAGGTTTGTACTTAGTGGCTGGTTGTAAATCAGTGGTGGCTTCTTTGCAATGGTTTAAAGACAAAAGTCTGGAAAATCTTATGTATTCTACTATCCTAATCTCTAACAGACCTAATTGCATACACTTATCTTTTTGGTATTTTAGAGGCAGTCATTCATCACTTAAGTTTTACTTGAACATAGGCAAATCCTTGTATTATTAATTCTACTCTTTTATACCACACCTTACTATTAAAGTTATACCTAGCACATACACTGTCTTTTTTAACCTAAACAAAATTAAGTACAAATAAAATGTACAGTTAAAAATAAGTGGAAAGTGTAAAAACTCTAGAAGTTACCTTTTCAAACTGGCAGGCTGTTTTCCCTGGATGAAACAAAAACATGCTGAAGAATAAAAAAATAGGTGTTTCTACAAACATAACCCCTTGGTCCTAATTTTGTAAACAGATTTAGTCTACAGAACATTATTCAGAGGCCTTATGTTTGGTGCAGTAAATTTCTAGAAAACATGGTACCTGGCAGGAGAGGGATTCTAGCTGCAGGATACCACACAGATCTCAAATGGACTCACCATACCTGCTTCCATATCTTACCATGTGCTCAATTCCATTTATGAATATTAGCCCCTCACTCACCCTGACCTGGTTTCCCAGCTCAATCATACACTCTGCCCAGCTCCCCACAACAGCACAAACAGTACAAGACACAAAATTTCTGATGCAAGCTCTTCTTCAAATCCAAGCCTAAAGCTCTTCCTCAAATCCAAGCATAAAGCAGGAAATAGGAAGGACCACTTCTTCCTGCGAGGTCACCAGAAAAGTCTGATTGGCTAATGAGGACTAAACACTACTTCCCTTATGGTAACATTGCACTTAAACACAGCCCAGTTGTTGATGACCTTGGAAATCACCCCAGACAGTGACCATTTTTAGATTAGGAGAGATATATGTTTCAATAGCACTAGACCCTGACTGTATTAGATGGCCAGGATATCTGTTTGAATTCCAAAGGCACATTCCCTTCTTAATACTAGATAAAGCCAACCAATGACTAGCTAACATGTACAGCCCATTATTCTATGCAAAGAGGTGTAAATTTATATCACACAGGTGGAAAACAGCCTAGAATATTTACAACTAAAGAGAGATTTAAAAAAAAAAACACCAAAAAAAAAGCCTCTGGTATATTTATTTTGTATCACAAGTTATTTGCAGCTTTTTATTTGAAAATATTCATTATGCCCCCCATTGCTTCCCTCTTCAGTCTGGCATGTGCAGTTGAAGTTTGTCTGCTTTCATTCTCCAAGAATCATGGCTGAGTAAGGTGTTTTTCTGTAATAAATGAGTTCTGAGAATCCAGTTCATCCACCAGAAATAAACTCTAGTTTTACTACAAGAGGCTTCACAAACTGTTTACACTGTCATCTATACTTGGAGGGTTTGTTTTTTTATGTAAATTCAGTGATTATTTCAGTCAATTAACTCCCAATAGCTGGGGTTAGGCATTTCTCTGGTTGTCCTCATTGTCCCGCGCTTCCATCTTGCCAGCAAGAACAACACGGCACACATAGGACCCTTCTGCAGGAAAGCTTTAATGTGTCTTGAGAGGGAGAGCATAAGCTTACAAGGTGGAGACCCCAAACGGCTAAAACCTGTCACTTATATAGGAAACTGACCCCCGCCTAGGATGTGTCAGACTCAGATTGGCTGTAGCTCGCTCAATTGGGCAAGGTGACGCCACAGGAGAGGCAGAGCACAAGGAGTGGAAATTCCCCTTGCACCTGCACAGTCTACATTAGAGCACAGGATGTCGATGCCATCTTGGAATGGCAGCAGTGAGTCCGGCTTCTCACACCTCATAATCCTAATCCCTTTGTTAACAAGCAGTCTCGGCCCTCATTATATCTGAACTAGAACTTCAAGCCCATGCTTAGCTATAGACCTCGGCTTCTGACTCTATCCAGTGCTAAATAAAGGTTCTGTAATGATAATAAGTATAGTGATTTATTTGACCATAGGGGAAGTCCTGTCTAGGCACACTCTCTATGTTTGCTTGGAGTCTTAGCTGAAGACATCTTGTGGGTCCTTAAATGTTTCCATAGCACCAGGTTTATTGCTAACCCCACAATGGCTCCTTATTTCAAAATATGTATTTTTTGTTCTTCTTTGTTGCTCTTTCCACTAAACAATCTCATTCTTTCATGATGATCTCTTTTCACAGCTCTTGAGAAACATTGATTTGCTCTCTTTAGGGCCCAAGTTTTCCTTTTTTTTTTTTTCTTTTTAGAAATTTTGGCATGTATTTAAAATTATCCAAGCCATCCAGTCCCCGTAATGAAAGAACAACAAAATTCTTTAACATTTCATTGGAAGACACCCTATTTCATAGTAACTAGATCTCAGCATTTGAGACAATCCAATAAATCCACTTTCCAAATATAATGCCTAAATCTCAGTCATCCAGAGAGACCACCAGTGACAGAGATGTATGAAATACAATAGCAAGGTTTATTGTCAGAGTCATAGAAGCCTAGGCAGGGAGATCGTTCTCCACACTGCAATTGTAACTCATGAGTGTGGTGCAGGAACAGCTGAGAACCCCAAGTTGCACAAGCTTTTTATAGGCAGACCACATAGGCAGAGTTGTTACATGGGGTCAAGGGCACAGTTGTGCTCAGAAACTTTTTACAGTTGAACATTTCTGAACCCCACCTGGGTGGTGTGGCTGGCTGTATCATCTAGATGTCCTTATCTCTTAGCTCATTCTCTCTTAGAACTGGGCAAACCTTTGCCCAGAATTAGAAATTAAACTCTATTTTATATCTATGCCTACTAGAATACAAAATAGGATTTCTTGAACTAAGTTTGCTCTCTTCACCAAATACAGACAGAGATTTATTTAATCAGTTCAGTAGAAGCAAAACTTTGACTAATACTGCTGTGTTTTGTTTTTTTTAAGCTGCTCAATGATTTACTAAGCAAGTGTTCAAAAAGTCTTTCTTTCTTCCTCAATTTTTCCTAAGTATTTTACTTATTGTAAAGACTACACTTTTCACTATTGTTAAATTTTCTAAAAATTGAAATGAATTATAGAAAAAAACCTGCTAAAGCATTATAATGTCTATTTTTATCTTCTTTTCACCAGCAAACACATTGAAAAAAATGAATTTTTATGTTTATTAAGCCCTATGTTTAGAGAAAAAGAGCCAGGCAAAGAAATATATCCTGACCCAGAAAGTAGAAATAAATGTTTAAAAATCACCTGAAATGACACACATTTTAGACTTAAAACCAGAGTCAAAGAAACAATTATTATTCTATATTAGCTGAGGAACAATCCATCAAATCCTAAGCATAGCATTCTGACAATATTTTAGTTTTCAAGCTCAGGAATTAAAATGAAATTAAATTTCATGTTTAAAATCTCCTTAGATGTCTTCTGCACCTTAGAAGCCCTATATCAGCCCTGGGACAGTGCAGTTGGTAGCTATATTTTTTTTTGCCTTGGCAGAGGACTCTTTTCTCCAAAATAAATTTATTAAATGAGTTTTGGGTACAGAGCTTTATTCATTAGAGCAGATGAGAATCTG
The DNA here is from genome assembly GCA_004025045.1 of Sigmodon hispidus. Lineage (NCBI taxonomy): Eukaryota > Metazoa > Chordata > Mammalia > Rodentia > Cricetidae > Sigmodon > Sigmodon hispidus. Next base: position 143,583 of record PVIH01003454.1, read on the forward strand.
CCTAGAGGAGTGGAGCAGAGAAGCACTGGGATACCTTTGCAGGAAGACTCCCTTGAAGCACCAGAATAGACTGCTACATTTCTGCAGTGAATGCCAACAACGTTTGGTCTGAAAGTTTATTAGATGAAAAAAGTCTCTCTAGTGTCTGAATCTTTTACTCATTTTTTAGAATTTGCCCTAATGTCTACCTTCAGGTTTTAATCTTAATACAAATTTTAATTAATGCTACTAAAGTAAACTTTCAAATCTGAAAAGACTTGAAAGACATTCATTGTCCCAACTTGAGAAAAACAACTATAATTCTTCCCTCCATCAAGATGTTAGTAAAGTCTCAAACACCCTTCACTGTTCATATGGAATGAGTCACCTTAGAGAAGTATGCTAGGAGTTGGGGCTTCTAGAAGTACTGGCTAATCTAGTTCCATGCTCACTTGACTAACTGAAAATTTTAGCTCCTACAGTGTCATTAAATACTGCAATTATTCAGGGAAATTGCTTGTTCCCTACTCTCATGTTCTGATCCTTCCTGTAGGGTGCCACTCCAAGGAATACATACCATGCAGATAATATAGTAAAGAACCATTTTTGTCAAGTGTAAGTATGGGCTAGAAAAGATAAATTGATCTCTGGGTGAGGTGTGCATTGCTGACCACAACATGCAAATGAATGTTGAGAAGACTTAAGCATTGCTGGATATATTAAATTAAGTATAGTTTTTACTTGCTCTATCCTTTCTTTGCAGGTGTTTCTTCTCAGTTCATGTCCATGAACCTTTTAGCAACTGTTTTCTTTCATTTTTATTTCCAGTAGATTTTTATTTATGTTTAGAATATTCAGCAGGCCTGTTAGTAATGTATTCTTACTTTATTATATAATTTTATTTTAGGTATCCTCATTGAATACAATACATTTTAAAAACAGAATCACCAAGTTAAATTCCTGGAGAAGCTAAGTATTCTAAATTTATATCTTGTTAATTTGTGTACTAATATAGCATTGACCAAGTTAAAATAGAGGCTTGAGGAACTAGTGGGTTGCTTTCTTAATATTTTTGCATCTTTGTGGAATTGCCACAGAATAAAACTTTAATTACACCAATGGACATATGGAAAGTTATCCACAAAATGCAGATACTCCTTCTCACAAGGAAGAACATTGTGGTCAACTTTGGAGAGAACCTGAGAAACATAGTGTGAGAATCATGTACTAGAGATATGAACATCTTCCAGGAAGATTAATGAAATGTTATTTGGGGAGGTTTATAGAACAACATCAAGGAATGTATATGCATGTGCATGCTGTGATATAGCTTTGCTATGTCAGAAAAACTTATTATATATTTAATTCAGGCTGTATATACAAGCTTGTTTAAAGTGAACTTTAAATAACTAGTGAGAGCAGTCCTAGCATTTATCAATGGGCAAAGGATAAAAACATGTTTCCAGATGTGCAGAACTACTATATGTCTTTAATTGCAGTATACTATCTATTGCCTGCAGCACATTTTCTCTATTATGACTCTCTTCATTTAGATGGCTATAACTTGTGTCAAATTAACACAAAACTAGCCACCACAATCACAGAAGTGGATAATACCTTACAGCAAGTTTTGTAAATTTTGTTGTTTTCCTCAGTGCATATAAAATTCTGCTTACAAATTTGGTAAGCATAATATAGTAGCATTATCCATAAATAATGTAGCCTCACTGAAACAGAAGTGTCTTTCAGAGACTGCAAGATGGCTTGAGAGACAAAATCTCTGTCCCACAAACCGGCAGCCCTGAGTTTCGTTGCTAGAATTCACATAATGAAAGGAGAGAAAGATTTTGAGAGTTCTCCTTTGCCCTTCACAGTCACATAGCTTAAGCAAGATTGTGCACACACCTAATAAGAATAAATAATAAATTAATATAAAGAAAGTATATTATAACTACTTATAATTTAGTTATAATATGCTATAACTAAAAAACTAATGATGATAGATATGGTATGTCATGATTGTTACTGTAGTACTCAGGAGCTTGAGGCAACCTAGACTATATGGTGAGTTCCAAAATTACCTGTGATACATAGCAAGATCTTGACTCAAGAAAAAGTATAAGGATCACTGGGTACCACACATCTGTGCATTTTGATTTCAGGAGGCTAGGGCAGTAAGAGGCTGAGATTGAGGTCAATGTGTGCTACAGGCATATTTTAACTTAAATGGACTATCACAGTGTTTAACATTGTGTATCTATTTACTAGGTGTATAGTGTTATTTTGGTTTTATAGTTGCTGTCTGATGCAAGTGTAGTTGGGTATCTAAGGAAGCTATTTCAAATAAGTCAACAGATAATATTTTTATGTCCTGTCTATAGGACATTGGCACAACCTGTGCCACTCAGTACCTCTGAATATTGTACAAATTACAGCCCATCAGAGAAGAATTCTTCAGACAAATTTCTACAGTCACATATTTATTGGACCTTGCCCTAAACAAACTGATTATACTGAGACCGCAGAACCACCCTAAGACACAGAATGAATCAGCTATATTTGGTCCAGAATCTTATTTAAAAATATGCTCATGAATTACACACACAACCAAAGAAGAGTTTACCAAGAATTATGACCTGAAACACAGGCAATGCTTGCACTAATTTAAAAAAAAAAAACAAAAAACAAAAAACCATGAGTAGACATCAGTGCAAGAATACATACAATGGCATAAAATGTAATATGTCTTCACCAGAAAACAGCAATTTGGCAAAGACAAATCCTGAATATTATAATGTTGAAAAAGGTAAAGGAAATCATTTTTAAAAATAATTTAAAAAACATAATAGAGGTCTGGTAGATGCCAACTTCCTAGATTGTTAAATAAAATAAATTATAATAAACTGTTGATTTTTTCAGTATTTAATACCTGTAGTTCAGTTAGTAATTTTTTCACATATAGCATGTTGCCTGTATAAAATTTAAATCTAAAGTTAATTGCTGAGCAGATTCTCTCTGTCATTTGCATAGCAGAGTTGAAATTTGTTTGCTACATAAATAAATTAAGAATGTTCACAAGCAAAGAAATAAAAAAATAATACCAGTTTGTAGGTGGTTTGCTTTCTCCTTTAGATGTGACCTTCAAAATTATAAGTAATATAGCAAATTTTAGAATGTAAGCATAAATGAACATTCTACAGGTAACAAAAAACAGGGAATAAGTATTTGTATGTTTTTTTAACCCAGTTTTTATTTTACAGCAATTGAGCTTTACTAGACTTATGCAAATGCTTACATGAAAAAAATGTTTATAACTTAGTTAAACCTTGATTTTTGTAACTCAAAGAAAAGGAGTCAAAAATTCTTATGTGTTTTCTGATAAACTGCAGTTACATTTTTTTTAAAAAAGAAGAAGAATAGGTATAGATAAAAAGGAAGACTACCAGGCATGGAAAATATTTTCAACAAAATCAAAGAAGAAAATTTCCCAGTCAAAGTAAATGTCAAGATAAAAGAAGCTTGTAAAACACCAACATGCTGGATCTCCCACAAAAGTTCACTTCCCAAATAATAATTAAACCACTAGATATGCTCAATAAAAAGAGTAATATTAAAAGCTGCAAAAGACAAAGGCTAAGTAAGGTATAAAGACACACTGATTAGAGTAGTTCTCAACAGGCCCATTAGAGTAAGTCTTAATTTCTCATTGGAGACTCTGTTTGGACACTTGTAATACAGACACTAATGTACTATGAACATCAGCCAAGGCTATTATATCAAATAAAACTCCCAATCAACATAGATGGAGTAAATAAGATGTTACATGACAAAATGACATTTAAACAATACTTATACACAAATTCAACCTTACAAAAACCACTAAAAGAAAAATCTCATCTCAAGGAAAATAGATATACCCAGAGAAACATAAAACATAGACTATGACAAGCAGCAAAAAGTCCAAGATGGAAAACATACACACTCCACAAAAAAAAAAAAATACAGGATTTAACAATGACTGGACATTAATATGCCTTAATATAATAGACCCAATTGTCTTATATAAAGACTAATAGAATGTTTAAAATGCAGGATTAATCCCTCTGTCACATACAGGAAACACATCTCAACTTCAAAGATCTCAGAGAACAAAATTTAAAAAGACATTCTGGTTAAATAGATTTAAGAAGCAAGCTAATGTAGATATCCTAGTATTTAACAAAACAGACTTTAAACTACAATCACAAGTATTTGAGAAAAACATTTTATTGTAAAAGTTAATTTATTGTAAAAATCAGAAATAGCCAAAGTTTGCTCATTTCATATGGGTGTTCTCATTTATTTTCTAATTTAAAAAGAATCGTTTTGAACATCAGTCATTTTAGGAATAAAATCTCAAGACAAACTACTGGGTTAAATTAAAATAATCCTCATACAGAAAAGTACATACCACTATGTTTTAGCATTTTTAGGAATGGACATATGCAGTAAGAATTTCTGACTACCAAAAGCTTATATTTGCACACAAACTACACATGAAAATTATAAATGGGGGCTTGGAATGTATCTTATCTAATTGTTGATTAACCTGCAATAATTTCCCCAAAACACATGTAACAGCTGTGGTAGTAATGGATATTTGTAATCCCAGAACTACTTGAAAGTAGAATAAAAATCAAAAGTCCAAGGATTCAAATGAGGTCAAGGTCAGCAGAAGCTACCTAAATTGTGTCATAAAAACTTAAACAAACAATAGCAATTATGTCAAACAGAGAAAATATTAAACAGATTTCCTATGACGGGACAAAAACTGAGGAACTGGAGCAAAGGCACAGCAAGTAAGAGCACTGATTACTTTTCCAGGGGACCTAGGTTTAATTTTCAGCATCTACATACAAACTTACAACCACCTTTATTTCTAGGTGCAGAGAAGCTGACATACACTTCTGGCCTCCATAGGTAACAGAAATTCAAGTGGTAGTCAAACTTTTGCATAGGCAAAGTCCAATAAAAAAATCTAAAATAAAAACTACTATCTTTCATTAGGATATATTCTAGGAAAATTATGAGTCAGAAGTAGTTACATAATGTTTTGGTCTTTAAACACAGAGGCAAGAGTACAAAAACATCTGGCAGGATTGCATTCTGAGTTTCACTTAGCTTAATTATAGCCAGGGAAACCCTTGGATTCTGGCTATTCTTAATATTTTGCTCTTTACATTCTCAACTCAGTGCACACATATGTACAGCAAGCAGCAAACAGGTCTTAAGGACAAGCTGGCTAAGAAGGTCTAGTGCTATGATACTGAGTGTGCCTGATGTAATATATCCTGTTTCAGTGGCAAAGAAAAACATATATTCGGACTGCAGGAAATCTCTATTTCTTAATTTATGTATATCTGGACCTACTTGGCACATTTTACCTATTTTAAAATGTAATGATAGCTTCACCTAAACACAAACAATGTCTTCATAATGTCATAAACTGAATTTAAGCAATCTGAACTGAAAAATCCTAACTTTTAAATACAGACAATAAAATTTCCTTCTACATAACTGACTGCTTGTAAGTAAGAGCTAAATTTGTTATCAGATTTTACATTTGACACAATTTATAAACATTAATTTAGACATATATTTTGGGAGAAAATAATTGAAATATAAATGATGAATAACTAGGTACACACAAGTAATCTCAGCTTTTGGAAGGCAGTAGGAATGACCCATGTGAAACATAGTATGATCTAAATTGATGAACTTTAGCAAAATTACTTAGCAAAACTAATTCAAATTTACTAAAGAGAAAAAAATGTGTCTAAAGACATAGACCAAATCAGAACAAAGTCTATTTTAAAGCTCTTTATTAGTTAATTCTTAAAAAATTTTTGAAATTTCAGTGTCTCTTACCATCACTCCTCTTTTTAAAAATTTATTTAAATATTTTTTGTCATTTACCATACCAACCAGTTTTCCCACTATTTTTATTACCACTTCCTCTTTCTATATCCCAACCCCATCTCATTTGCTTCTCAGAGAGCAAGGCCTACCATGTAGACTCAAAAAAATGCTGCCATATCAACTTGAGGTAGGACAAACTCATTCCCTACTGTATCAAGACTGAGCAAAGTCTTCTTTCATTGAGAATGGGCTCCAAAAAAATTCAACATATGCACTAAGAATATATCCTTATTCCATTGCCAGTGGAACCATAATCTACATAAGCCACTACGCAACTGTCACTCACTTTAAGAGAATTTAGTTCAGTATCATTCATATCCCACAGCTATCTGTTCAGAGTTCCTGCAATCCCTCTAGTTCAGGTTTTATGTTTCTGTGTTATGATCTTGACCATTTTTTACCTATTTTTGTCCCTCTTCAGTACCTGGACACTAGAAGCTCACCATGGTGGTTATCTGTAGATCTCTGCATCTGCTTCTATTATTTACAGTTCTAGACTTATATGGTACTGATAAAGATTCAAAAGTACAATTTAAGAAAGTAATTATAAATGCTAAGTCTGTCATGCACCTTTTCCTTCAATTGGGCAAATTCTTCTAAGTACCATATTTTGCAAATATTTATTTTATGGCCACCAGAAACGGACTAGTTTTATGAAGTCAGAACTACTAAGAGCATGCTATTATGTCATATAAACTAAAAATTAAACATCAAACATCAAAGAGATAAGCGTGTGTAAGCAGGCCTGTTAGTAATTTTATTGATAGGATTCATACAAGATTGTTTAGCTATTTGCCTCCAAACCACTACAAAATACTCTTGATTTATACCTAACTATTAGGCTCAAATCTATATCAAACTGGGGACATTAACAAACTACTCATTGAAGTATGACATAATCACAGGCATTTTTAAGGACTGGTGTGCCATAAAGTTCTTGTTTTATTCTAGAAAAATTTACAGCTCTGCCAGATAGGTTTCATTTAAATTCATGTGATTTTTTTATTCATTTCTTTTTGTAATTTTTGGACATTTTATTCTCAAATTAGATCTAAAGTATCATTATTACTGAGATTTTCTTTTCAAAAAATTATTTGATTTTACATTTATAATTTTTTCATATTTTAGTTTCCCCATCATTATAGGTAATTTTCATCTTGAAGTAAAATTCAGGTACAGCCCATGCTATGCTATTTCTCTACCACTAATGTGCTTTCATTCCCATAAATAGTTGTTTAATATTTTAAAATATTTTTCTTTGAGTACATATTTCAAGCCCTTTGTTTTATAATTCTTTTGTATTAATATTTACTTTATCTGTGGATTTTCACACAGTAAGATAATGGGGCTATTTAAATACTTCATTTCTTAGGTTTTAAGGGTCTTTCTGTTTTATGTATTCTATCCTGAAATAAGATTAAAGATGTTTTGTGGATAGTATTGAGACTTTGTAGAAAGAGGTTTCTTTCTGCTATAAAACCCAGAAATGTTTTAGCTAAATTATACTGAACTTTACATTTGTAATTAATTGATGTATTTCAGCTGGGTTTGTTGGGCAGATTTCTGGGATCTATGTAGAACAGGCTCATCTCATACTAGGGATGATCCTTCTACCTTCTAAATGCTAGGATTACAGATGTGTGAAATAGCCAAGAGTCTCTTTTCAGCGACAAGCTAGCTTGTGTTATGCTGTTTGTCTGACACAGCCCTGGAGTAGGAGCAACCATGAACAGCATGAAGCAAGTATTTTTATTGGTGGGAAGGATCTAGGGGCTTCAGAGCTTCTGGGTTACAGTTCTGGAATTGGTTCAAGCTCAGGTTAGGGGCACCTTCTATGAATTTGTTAAATACTTTTATTATTTAGCAATTGTTGTTCCCCTACATTACCTGATCAGCATGTCTTCCTAGAGACTATCTATTCCCTTCCCAGGAAGAGAATGTTTGGAATGTCAGGTATTATTCTTTGGGTGACTGCTGCTTCCTGAGTTGTGTCTGCTTACAGATGCTTTGAACACTTCCTGGTACCCAATTCTGCCAGTGAGAGTCTAATTTCTGTCTGTCTTTCATTAAGCCTGTCAGGGCAGTTGTGTGGTCAAACTGCTCTGAGGCACAAGATCTGTTACGTTTCCCCCATATAAAATAGGTAATTTAAGTTAAAAATTCTAGCCTGAAGTAAAGTGTCCTAATGTTGGGGATTCATAGTAAAAAATAAGTGTATTTGTTTTTAGTTTGTAGCTGGGTAACAAGACTGCTAAGAGAAAAAAATCCTATAAATTTAAGCACATACAAAAATTTCTAAAGCAGCAAATGTTTCAGACATTAAAAAAAAACAAATGACAGCTAATACTCATTAAATACCTTCCATTTTGTGTGATAGAATTTTGTACAGATTGTGTGTCAAAGTTTAAGTTGCTTCACATATAAAATTTTTATTAATACATTCATTTTAAAAATATCAAAAAACTTTTTTGTCCATATTGCTTTGTTAAACCTTTTTTCATTATTAACCATACTTTGAAACTTAAAAAGGGCAAAGGGTCAATTGAACAGTCCTAGGCCTGATATAAGGGTTCTAAGGGGTAGAAACTTTCTAGGGAGAATATTTTCAAGGCTGGAATTGGTCAAATTTTAATTCCTGAGCTTGAACAACTTATATATTGTCTCGAACTTATACTAAGGGATAAGTTGATTGTATGCTCAGTTGGTAAAAGATAGAAAGTGATTCTTTACTTCTCATTTTCAGACCAAATTATGTTTCTTTTAGGGGGACTTCTGGATTTTTTGTAGGTTTTTTGGATAGGTTGCATTTTTTTAACTGGCCCTTTTAACCTAATGACAAGGCTTCATATTATATATCCATTTTTATAATGAGTCTGCTGATGGAAAAATTAAATAAGTATAGTCATTTTAAGTTTTAGCATTATTTTTTCTGAAATAGATTTTAATTTCTAGAGAAATTAACAATAATAAAATGTATAGTTCTCACAATATGTGCAATATTTAGAAAGAAATTGAAACAGAAAATTATTTTTATGAACACTTGTTGTCTAGTAAATCAGTGCACAACTGAATAAAAACATAGCAGTATTAGTCAAGGTTCTTGCTCCAGTAGAATTGATTGAATAAATTTTTGAATGCTTTTAGAAAGTTTATTTATAAGAATACCTCATGGGCTTTTGTTCAGGTTAGGTAAACATTGGCTCTATACCAATGGAAAGTTGAAGAACCACCTTCTAGTTCAAATATTATAATATCATTCATTAGTGTAGGTAGGTAATGAAGAACCCTTACAGTTAAAAAAAATAGTAGATACATGTACTTGAAAATAATTTAGTGTGAAAATTCTACTTAATGGCAAGTTATGTTTCTGATTGTGTAAATTACTCTAGAGTGGTAAATTAAAAATTCCAGAGATTTTCAAGGACCATGTGGGAGCTTACAGGAGAGATCTTGCCTTTCTATGATATTTGTAGACCATGCCACACTGTTTCTTGCAACTCATCGTTTACTCCATCCCATCTGTAGACAGCAGAACTTACTCAACTTGTGGTTTCACAGCTCAGTCATGTTCTTTGCTCAGCTTTCAGGCAGCACACTCACTCACAGTGAACTCCACAAACCTCTCGTGCCAGCTCCTCTCCAAAGCCAAGCTGAGGAAAGATGTTGTACCACTTACAAGCAGTTTAATCCATAAGGCTAAATGGCTTGTAAAGCCTGAGTGACAATGTCACCTTCCATAGGGTGGCTTTGTACATTAAGACATAGTTCAATTGTTCCTGCCCTGGCCTTTTCTCCCAGACATTAACCTTTTCTAGATTGGGATTGATACGCATTTATACAGAAGTTGTCCTTGACTCTAATAACTGACACTGCTATTTTTGCACTCTATAAACACTTTAATTCATTCTGATGCTGTCTTCTATGCCAGACAAAGACCTTTTCAAGATTAGCAGGAATATGAATATAAATAGCACTTTTATTTGGCTCTTATAAGTGGCCATGATATCGTTCTGCATACTATAAACACTTCTCATTATACACTTTGAGGCATGTTAATTCAGATAACTGTTTTTATTTGCTTTTGTGTTTACCATGTTTACTTTTATTTTGTATCTGTGTATTTGGGATATTCTTTGGTAAATGGGCCTTTTAGATTTCTGGGTATTATGTTGTAAATATGCTCAAAATTAAAAATACTGGCAAATAATTTAATTAGACACTCTGAAATTGCATAGGCTGTATGTAGAAGTGAGAAAAATCCTCTTTGGTTGTTTTGAAATTGACTTTGGAATCATCATCTCAGTTTCAGTTTGTCTCCCTGTGCCAAGATATCTGATTCTTCTGTTTGCAGTCTTATATGTTATATACTGGCTATCCTTTTCCTTATTCATAAAACTGACAGTATGTATGGTACAGACTCAATACTGCTAACCAAGTGCTCCCTAGCTCTCTGACTAAGCTGCACAGGCTGTGGTGAATGTACTCAAAGAGTGGGAGAGGACAGCCAGGTGAGGAATCTGAGTGTCTCATAGTTGGGCAATAAAGCAATGATAATCACTTCCTGTCCCACTCATGGCATATTTGAGACTGGATTCCCATGCAAGAAACCATAGTAAGAAGACTTTGCAGCAGTGTGCAGGTAGGAGTGGAGTGGGTCATTGTGAAGCTCAGAGCTTTTCAAATTCTGGGCTCCAGTGGAACCCAGGCTATTGAGGAATTTGCCATAACTAAGAGCAGTGGAGTGGTGTACAGTAGCTCTTGCAAAGAGGGGACAGGTCATGAATAAAGTCACTTTGGTGACTTGGTGTACTTGGCACATGAAAGGGCAAAACTAGTCTGAATAGCTGCAGAGCTGTATACTCAGGCAATTGATAAAAACTTCTTCCCCCACCAGGATGCTTGCCTAACATTCTCAAAAATAACTTGAAAGTCAGTGATTATCTTCAGCTCAGGCAACTTCTTTTCCTGTCCTCTTGCTTCCACAAGTATCTTAAACCATTTACATAGTAAACATGTTTTAAAAAAAACAGCCTTTATTTCCACAAGAAAAAAATTTTAAATTTTGGTCATTTAGATACAGTTGGTTAGGCATCCGTGTCATCATTTGGAGGGTTTTATAATGAATTACTAAATTGGTTTGGATAAAATACAAGCTACTGCTAGTTTCAAATGCTTCATATTGGTAGAGTGTTGTTGCAAATTTAAAGATAAAATTTTCTTTATCAAAACATTTTATATGTTCAAACAAAATTAAAAATGGTTCCTGTAATTGTTTCCCTTTTATTTTTTTATTTTCTGGTAATTTTAAGACAGAGAATATCATTGCACATCTAGAACATATTCTGTTGATCAGGCTGGGTTTAAACTTACAAAATTGAACTGCTTCTGCCTCCTAAGTGCTGGTATTAAAGGAATGCACAAAAACAATCAACTGAATGTTGGTATCACCTCAAACAATCAAGATTAAAGATGGTTCTTTAAACTTTTATAAAAGTTTGTCTTAGGTGTACCCAACTCTGAGTTTCCATTAATTTCAGAGATAGTTGTTTTGACTTCCAAGAATAGCCAAGAATAGCCAATTAACAAGATTAAAGAAAGGAAGAAAATTTGATAACTGAATTAGAAAAGTAAAGTATGAGATTTGTCTATAGAATAATGGCTTTTTACTAGCAAAAAATGCATGTGAATTTGACTTAGAGAGTATGAACAGGTTTGGGCAGTATTCTTTCTATTTCTAAGCAGTCTAAGTTAAAAAATCATTTTTAAACATTATCACAATGTAAAAGCAGAGGCATTTAGAGCCATTCTTATCAAAGTCATGCATAAATATATAAAAACATTAAAGATGATAGAAATAAATTTTGGGGTTCATATTTGTTCTAAACTAAATCAGCTAAATGACTCAGTGATTGCTTTGAATCCTTTATGAGCTGTCAATCGTGATGTTCAACCTAAAAGATAACTGCTCTAAAGTTAGAATTCTTAAAAACACAATGCTAGAGAATACAAATACAAAAATTTTTAATAGCACTGAATACTCTGCTCAGAAATGAACAGTTATGAAGAGCCTTATTAACTTTCAAATAAAGCTGCCTTTGCCTAGCTCATAGAAAGGTCATTGATAGTCCATGTAAGACCAGAAGGACTTCAACTCACCTTGACTTGAGGTCTGTCACTGGGTTATGAAAACTTCATTTTATTCTCTACCTAACTTAAAAATATTAGTTAAATGCTGTCTGTTTGTACATGTCTGTGTATAGTACATACAGAGCTCAGAAAAAGGCAGGAGATAACTAATGTTGTCAGTATAGCAAATGGTTAGCTACAATGTGCATTCTGGGAATGAAAACTGAGTTCTCTGTAAAACCATACAGTCTCCTTAATTACTGAGCCATCTATGTAGCCCTTCTTTTAGTTAAAATGTATTAAGTCAGTTGGAAATTATAAGTATTATATTACTTTTAACTTTTATCTCTTCATTCCATCCTATCTCAAATCCTTATAAACTTCTACCTTGTCAAGTATGGGTACTAGAACCAGATGTGTCTATTTTTGATGGTGTACACATATGGATATTTGGATGACCACAATATGATGAGTAAACAATTACAGAACACATCACTTCCTGTGTCTATTCATTTAAATAAAAGATATTTTCATTGTTGAATGTGAATCATATTTCTGTTGTAGACAATGCTGCCCTTAACAGGAAACATAATGAAAATCCTTAAAAACTAAGATATAAAGTAATTGAACAGCCCAAATAACTTATTGTGAGAAAATTCACAGATAATATAAAATCTAACACACAGGAATTATAAATCAAAGGGCTTGATCTACTTACTGAAATTATGTCAAAAAAAATTTAAATACCACACAAGTGTTTCAAAGAATGGAAGCAAGTCAATGGTATAGAAACTGCATAGAATGTGCTATTCCTTAGTTTTACTTCAAGATGAAAATTACCTAGAATGGTGGGGAATCTATGATATGCAAAAATCATCAATCTAAAAGCAAATAAACTTTTTAAAACACAGTCTTATTAGTAATGATTCTTCACATATAATTTGAGTACACATGGTCCAAAAGATACAAAAAAACCCCAAAAGTCACACCAATTTTAATAAAATCTGGAAGAACTATGATTTTCTCAAGAATAAAACCAGAAATTTATGGCACACTAGGCCTTAGGGATTCAAGTGATCCAGTCATATCTCAATGAGTAACTTGTTAAAGTTCCCTGTTTAATGCAGATTTGTGCCTACTAGCTGGTTGTAAACCAGGAGTAGATCCTATATAATTATTTGGGGCAAAATGTCTGTGTGGATCTTACCAATAAAATCCCTTAACAAACCTACATGTACACATGTGTATCTCTGTGGTATTTTAGAAAGAGTAATACCTCAGCTAAATTTTATTTTGTGAGAATTAATACCTACTTACTATTGGTAAATCTTATATACCAACAATTTTATTTTTCTACAATATACCTTATTAGTTGGGTGCTACCTAACACATGAGATGCCTTTAAAAACCTTCACAAAGTAAACTATAAATGAATCTTACATAAACTTTAAATGAAAATGCTAAACTTCTACATGGTAATAAAAAAACTAGGCCTCTTCTTCATATGTAGCAACCAGGTTTCCAAAAGCATGTTAAAGTTGATTACAAAAATGGTTCTAAACTTTTGTAAAGTATAGAAAGCTCCCTGTTGTCAATTTTATTGGAACATTAAAGCCACTAATAAAAGTTATTCAGAGGCTTAGCCTTGGCCCAGGGAGTTTCAAATACTACAGTTTCACATTTCAGACAGGGTCTTACACAATTTCAGGAGAGAAGGAGCTAAGGTGAAGGACACAAGAATATTCCAACCATTAGGATGTAAAACTTGCCAGCCATGTCACCAAGTTAGGGTCAAGGAATGTTATACTGCAAAAAGTCCCTAAGCATGAGTACATGTGCAGCATAGCTGTGTCCTTGACTCTAAGTAATCCAGCCACATGGTCTTTGTCTATGAAAAGCTTGTGAAAATTGGGAAGCTCTGCTTTACCCTGCCCCACACTCATGTGGTACAAGTGCAATACAGAGAACAAGCTCCCTGCCTAGGTTTGTATCTCTCTGACAATAAATCTGCTGTCTCTGGTGGTCTGTCTGGGTGATTGAGATTCAGGCATTACACTTTCCAAACTGATATCCTGCTTTCAATGGGTGCACCAAAAAAAAAAAAAACAGGTGAAAGTTGAAATACAGGGGTTTCTACAAACAGCTCCTTGGCAACATTTTGTGAAAAGATTATAGAATAACATTACTCAGAGGCATTTGTTTGCTGGAGAAAGTTTCAAGACACGATGGGGCCTAGAAGAAGGAAAATGCTGGCTTCAGGTTCTGACCAACATCTGGGAAGGACGATACTAGCTTGCACATAATACTATATGTTCGATCCCAGTTGTGAACAACAGCTCCTCACTTACCATTACCTGGTTTCCCAGCTTAGCCATGTTCTCTGCTCAGCTTCCTGCAGCAACACAAACAGCACACTACACAAAATTGCTGGTGCAAGGGCCTCTTCAAACACAAACCTAAAACAGACAAAAGGAAGAACCCTGCATCAATTCTGACTCTCAGGTCATCTAAAGAGCCCTGATTGGCCAAGCAGTCCCAGATGCCTAACAGTTGGTAACACTACTAGGTTAAGGTTTTGTACTGAATAGCAGGTATTATCACTTTGACATACAAGCCTGGCCTCTTGGGCACCATAGGCTTAATAATCACCTATGGCCTTGATGAATCAGTATTTTGTGCATGGGTGGAGATCTTGTTTAAGATTGGGATGGACATACCCAAAGTCACAATTCTTTTATGTTCTTGAATGGAATATCTGACCTGCTGAATGAAGCCTCATGGAATCAATCAAGCCTCTCCAGGAACCATAATACTGCTTACTTCCAATTGTATCAATTATTGCTTTCTTCAAACACTTTAAAAAATCTTTATTTATCAATGGGTGTGATTATTCTTATTATTATAGGATTACATATTGGGATGGTGCATCTATCCAAACTGACAGAAAGAGCAACAGATGGGTAGATAGATAGATAGGCAGATATATAAACAGATAGATATACTGGGAAAAAGAAGAGTGGAAGAGGAGAAAGAGAGCAGCAGAAAGAGAGTTTCATTACATTAGCTCTGTGGATCTAGAAAATACTGAATAATGCACTCAGATCTGTAGTCAATTATAATTTTATAGCTTAAAATTTTAATTTTTTATTTAAATTCCAACTACATATCTGAAAGACTTAATGCAAATCCCTCAGTACGACATTATATGCATTTGGAGAAAATATCCTTTGCTACTGTGTAAAGATAAGGAATATGAGAAATAGTAAAGTATAGTGATCAATGTTATTTCTGATGAAAAATTAGTAAAACTATATAAGCCATTAACTACACTGCAAAAGTTAGTTATTTGTGTTGATCAAGTTGATAGATACTTGCAACTTAGTGGAAAACTACTGATTTTTTTTTGTTTATTCTTGTCACCATTAATTCCTCAAACCAACTATAATTTAAAAATTAAATAAATTAATATTGAAAAGAAAAACAGCCTCATCAAAGCTTCAATTATCAAAGAAGGTGAATGTAAACTTTCTGGAGTTCTAAATCTACCATTTGAAATTGTAGTTGTAGACTGAATGATGAGACTCCAGAAATGACCCAAGACTTAAAAGCAATGACTTTTCTTCTAGAAGACACAGGTTCAATTCTCAGTCTGTATCTACTGTTCTAGAAGAGCTGAACACCTCGCTCAGTCATTCATGCAATAAAACACCAATGCAAATAAAGATAAAAATCTATAAATTTAAAGTACTGAATGAATTTTGACAACTACTTCTAAATGGATAAATATTACTCTAGTATCACCTTGACTTAATGAATTTCACAGAGGTATGGATCTATTTTTAAGTTGTTAAACCTGAAGATATAAAATTGGAATGCTATAAGTTTAAAAGAATGATTAATAATGAAGTAGGTTTTAACAAAGCAATATGGACTAAAAAGCTTTTTGGTTTTTTTTTAAAAGTGAATGTTAATAGAAAAGTTAATAGAATATTCCTATTATTTTACCATGAAAATGGGAAATAATTTAGACTTCTTCAATACACAATCTGTACAAAACTCTATCACACAAAACCGATGTTATTTAATGAGCATTGGCTATCATTTGCTTTTGTTTTATGTCTGAAATATTTGCTGCTTTAGAAATTTTTGTGTGTGCTTAAATTTGTAAGTTTTATTCTCTTAGGAGTCCTGTTACCCAGCTCCAAAATAAGAACAAATTCACTTATTTTTATTATGAGTACCCAAAATTAGAACACCTTATTCAGGCCAGAATATTTAACTTCAATTAACTATTTTACATGGGGGAAATGTAACAGCCCTTGTGTGCCTCAAAGCAGTTTGACCACACAACTGCCCTGACAGGCTTAATGAAAGACAGACAGAAACTAAGCTCTCATTGGCAGAATATGGTACCAAAAAGGGTTCAGAAAGTCTGAAAGCAGACACAATTGACCGAGGAGCCTGGACCTAAAGGATAATACCTAACACTACAAACATTCTCTATCGCAGTAAAAACCCGCCCTGAGATATGTTTTAAACAGGGTTTATTTGGTGAAAATAGCTTACAAAACAGAGCCGGTTTTAGGAGAAGATGACAGGATGAGGTTGCAGCGTGCCAGAGCCTTTCTAAGGAAGATTCTTCATCCCCACGCCGTACGTCTGACCTCCCGGGCAGCTGGAGCGAACTGCGCACTCGGTCGGGGAACTCTCACGAGAGAATAATGACTTCCTGTCCTGGTCCCCTCCCTCGAAGGTCTACTTCCAGAATCCTTTTCAGTTAACCACGCCCCACTCGTCTCCAGTCCTATGACGCGATCGTTCACATATATAGTTCCTGATTTCCCGCTACATCTCCCCGTTTTGTCTAAATAGGAAGGTTCTAAACTAGGTATAAAACTACATACTATAGGGATCATCATAAGACAGTGTCTGGGAAAGAGAAAGGTACTAACATAAGTGAGGTCAAACTACTGCTAACAAACAACAACTA
>PVIH01003455.1:0-160413 GCA_004025045.1 Sigmodon hispidus
AGGCACTAAGACCAACAATCAATAAGTGGGATCTCCTGAAGCTGGGAAGCTTCTGCAAAGCCAAGGACACTGTCAATAGGACAAAACGCCAGCCTACAGAATGGGAAAAGATCTTCACCAACCCTACAAGTGATAGAGGACTGATCTCTAAGATATATAAAGAGCTCAAGAATTTAGATCCCAAAACCTTGAATAACCCAATCAAAAAATGGGGTTCAGATCTAAAAAGGGAATTCTCAACAGAGGAATTACGAATGGCTGAAAGGCACCTGAAAAAGTGCTCTTCATCTTTAGCCATCAGAGAAATGCAAATCAAAACAACTTTGAGGTCTCACTCTTTGTTACTTTTGAACTTGGGATTTTGCGGGGGAATTTCACAACCAAAACTATACTCTTTGTTTGCAGTAAAAATGTATTTTAATTCTTTGTGAGGTCAGCTTTACCTTGTCAGCTGAAATCTATCTGGTGAGAAAGCACTCTTAAAGTTGTAACTTCTGAAGCTTCCCAAATCCAATACATGGCTGCTGCTGAGAAGCCCACAGCATGTTCCTGGGTGTAGATGCTCCTTTGGCTGAGTGTTTTCCTTTCTATGAAACTCCATGCTTAACTAGGTGGGCTCTTGTTTAGGAAAATTCCAACTCATATAAAAACTGTTTTCTGCAAGAAAGTGAGGGCTCCTTGACACAGGACAGATATCTCTTCAAGCTCTTATTTACAGCAATGGGGGGGGTTGTCTTTGGGTCTTTGGTGTCTACCTACTTCTATGGACAGCATGATCCTTTACCAAAAAAAAGCAAAAACAAACAAACAAAAAATAAATGAAAACAAAAAAGTAAGCCTCTTATTTAAAAAGAAAGACAACATTGATAAAATAAGATTTTTTTAAAGATAAATATGAAAAAATATAAACACCATCTGTTGATAAAGAATGAATTTTTAGCTTAAGAAATAGCTTTACCACTGGATTGAGTCCAGTCAAAGGTGAAGGGAAAGAGATTATAAAAATAAAGGGTTAAAATCAGGATGAGGAACCCCACAGGGACAGCTCTTGAGAGGTCACTGAATCTGAAATGACAGATGAGGAACCTGCATGGGACTAAACCAGGCCTTCTGAATGTGGGTGACAGTCAAATGGCATGGACAGTTTGTCGGGCCTCTGGCAGTGAAATCAGAATTTATTCCTAGTGAATGACATGGCTTCTTGGAGCCGATTTCCTACAGAGGAACACCTTGCTCAGCCTTAATACTGGGGGGAGGGGCTTGGTTCTACCTCAGCTGGATACGCCAGACTGCATTGACTCACCCTGGGAGTCCTTACCCTCTCTGAGGAATGGATGGGGGATGGAGTGAGGGAAAGCTGGGGGAGGACCGGGAAGAGGGGAGGGAAGGGGAACAATGGTGGGTATGTAACAAAACATTTAAACTAAAGAAATGACAAAAAAAGAAATAGCTAGAAATAAGCCACAATGCTCCACAAGGTTAATTTAATGAATAATACTAATGTTATCATCAAGCTATGAATATTTACTGATTTATTCTAAATTTGTGAAATAAATATTTAGGGAAGAGGAGAAATAAAAAACATGTAAAATGTTAGTTTTCCCTGCTGGCCTGGATTTAGAGCAAAGCTGAGCAGGAGTGGGGTTCCCAGGGCTGTGTCCCAGGGCTGGGGTCCAGGAGACTAGGATCTCAGCTTGGACTGGGTGGGGTGTCACTCACCTCTTAGTCTGCTGTGGGCCAGGGGTCTCAGTTTCATTTTGGAAAGCAGTATGGTGGTTCCTCAGAAAACTGGAAATCAATCTCCCCAGTAATTAAGCAATATCACTATTGGGCATATATATTCACATTCTTACCTCGAGGGTATTAGCTCAACTATGTTTACAGTAGCATTATTTATAATAGCCAGAACCTGGAAACAACCTAGATGCCCCTCAACTGAAGAATGGATTAACAAATTATGGTACATCTACACAATGGAGTACTACTTGGCAGGAAAAAAAAATCATAAAGTTTGCAGTCAAATGGATAGATTTGGGAAGTATCATCCTGAGTGAGGTAACAAAGCCCATAAATGAATTTTAGCAAAGAATATCCAGGATGCAAACCACAAACCCTGAACAGCTTGGCAACAGAAGGAACTTAAGAGAGACATCCAGAGAATTCCCTAGGAAGAGGAAATAGAAAAGACCTCCTGAGGAAATTGGGATCATAATGGGGAGGGAGCAAGCCAGGAGAGATAGAAACAAACCGTGAGGGAGGGAGGTAGTTGAGTGAGAGGAGCAACAAAGAGGGAGAAAAAAAGAAATGGATAACTTTTTTTCTGTTCAGACTTCTTTAGTATACATGCATGCATACATACATGCACACATATACTTGCATATGTGTGTGTGTGTGTGTGTATTCTTACAAACTTGTGAGCTTCCATGAGACTTCTGCACATATACTTAGACTCTTGCCCTCTCGTCCCCCATCTCCAATTCCCATATTTCCACTTTAACATTTAACTACATGTATGCAAGGTTGTAGGCAACCCAGAAATTCAGTACTTCCAAAACTAAATTTTAAAAGTATGCTCACAATGGCCCTTGTACAGAAGTATTCCAAGAAACCTTATTTATATATTTGAGTCCAGACTCAAAATAACCCATACATCCATAAGTAGAAAAATATGTACAGACACTGTGGTATATTCATAAATTGGAATACAGATGAAAAGTAAAATAAAGAATATTGTTCATTTTACAGCATTATGAAACTTGAGAGTGCTATCTATACAGAGAAAATAAATGTAGGAAAATGTACAATATGATTTTTACCCATATAAGAGTTCAAAACTAGAATTAATAGTGGGAAGGTAGGTGTCCACTGGTCACCTTTTATTTGATACAGTCAACAATCATTGTTGTATTAGGTTTTTGGCTAGGCCTTTTTGGCCCAGCCCTGAGGTTTTGACTTGTAAACCAGTAGTCTTATAACCTTGTAGTCCCACAGTCTCACAGTCCTGCAGTTTTATAGAGATACACAGATATTTATATTAATTTTATGTTGATTGACTTGGGTTCCAGGCATATAACTTGTTAACTTTTTATTTTTTAAATTTTTTCACATTTTTTTATTATAAAGCCATATTTTATTTTTTATCCATGTATCCCGCTGTTCAAACTCCCTTCCCCCTTCTGCCCCTCCCAGTCACTCTCTCTTCTCCACATCTCTTTATCTCTTCCCCAGCAAGAGAAGGAGGTCCCAAGGTCCCAAGGTGGCTTAGTTCAGCATCAACTCCAGGCAGATCTGCTTTCCTCATCCCAACATCACACTGGGTCAGGTGTTCCTCTGGAGGGAGTGGGATCCAAGGTGCTGGTCCAAGGTGTTTCATATCCCAAGCTGTTCAGTGGTTGTGATTTGCAGCATAGACATGCTTTGCTTTTTATTTAAAGTTCACTAATGAGTGAGTACATCCCCTGCTTATCCTTCTGGGTTTGTGATACCTCACTCAGGAGGATATTCTCCAATTCTATCCATTTGCCTGCAAATTTTAGGATATCTTGATAGAGGAAGCCACTATAGGGCTGGAAGGAAACCAGGTGCTAAGGAAACCTCCAAAAGCCACAAGATGTCCCTAGTAAAGAGAGGTGCTTAAACAGGACTTCCCCTATAATCAAATGAATGACCACCCTAATTGTCATTATAGAACCTTCATCCAGCAATGGATAGAGGCAGAAGCAGAGATCCACAGCTAAGCACCAGTTCCAGCTGAAGAGATAGAGGGGAGAGAGTATATGAGCAAAGGGATCAGGATCATGAGGAGGAGACCCACAGAGACAGCTGGCAGGAGGTATTGGGAGCTCAGTGACTCAGAAATAACTAGTAAGGAACCTTCATGAAAGGAACTAAAGCCCGCAATGGTAGATGACTGTCAAATGGTGTGGGCAGTTTGTGGAGCCTCTTGCAGTAGGATCAGACTATGTCCCTGGTGTATGAACTGACATCTTGGAGCCAATTCCCTACAGAGGAACACCTAACCTGGCCTTAATCCTGGGATGAGGGACTCAGACCTACCTGAACTGGATATGACACACTAAAGTGACCCACCTTGGGACTCCTTGCCCTCCTTGGGGAATGGATGGGATATGGGGAAGACTGAGGGAGGACTGGGAGGTGGAACAATGATATATATGGGAAAAACATTTTTTACATAAATAAAAAATGAATTAAAAAAAGAAAAAATATTTTCATATAAAAATGTAAAAAAGAGAGAGAAACTAAATGGGAATTTGAAAACTAGCCAGCCCCGTTGAGGAAGGAACCATCCAAGTAGGGGGACCAAAGCACCTTTGGTCTTTATTTTCCTAATGCTATGAAAATAGCAACTTAAGGGAAAGAGGGTTTGTTTGGGCTCACAGGATACAGTTCTTCAGAGCAAGGAAGTCCCAGAAGCAGGAGTTTGAGGCAGCTGGCCACACTGTACCTCCAGTCAGGAAGCAGAAAACAGTGCTTGTCTGTGTTCAACTGGCTTTCTCCTTTGTAAGCAGTCCAGGATCCAGGCCCAGGGAATGGTGCTGCCCATTTTAATGGTGAGTCTTCTACCTCAGTTAACCTAATCAAGGTAGTCCCTCACAGACATATCCAGAGGTTTGTTTCCTAGGTAATTATAGATCCTGTCAAGTTGATAATGTCAACCACAACATGCTGTTTTTACCTATGTTCAAGTCATATTTACACAAGTTCAATTCAAAATTACATTTTTACATAGGTTCAAATGCACAACCTAACAAGAGAAGCTACCAGCCCATGAGAAATACATCTATCTCTCTTTCCTTTAAAATAACATAGCAAACTCAACCACAACTGGTAAAGGTTCCTCCTCATGTACCTGATGACTCTGGAAGTGGCCGCTTACTCTGTGAAGTGTCTCTTTCATTGAAGAGTGGTGAATCCTTTTGGAACTGCTTTCCAAGTGAATTTCAACTATGCTGCAGCCTGCCTATTCCTGTCCCTTTATGCCTCTTGGAATTTTGCATACAAGATTCTCCATAACCTATCCTAGGTTCCTACTGGCCACAGTCTGAGCAGATAAAAGTCTACTATCACTTCATTGGCCTAAGTCTTGGGGAGGGAATGTTGCTGCAGATGTCCCTTATGGGGGAACACACTGTACATTAGTGTGAACTAATACCCACCGCCTAAATGTCGTTCTGGTCTCACCCATTCCTTAATCCACTCCAGGTTCTGCTCTTTGCCCCATTAAAGAAATAGAAATTAATATTTGAGAAATTGTGATCTAATTACATTTACAATCCATGCCTTTGGGTTAAAGTGTGCCCAGGTGTAATTACTTTTTGTAAAATGACATTTTAACCTATGTATTGATTCTTGCTTCCTACAAAAGTATCAGGAAACATTTACATCACCACCATCGGCTTTTTCTTGTTGAAATTATTGACAATTAATTAGAATGTAAGTTTAATTGTACTGAGACTAGAGAGCACTGGATTTATAATATACCCGATCAATTAATGTAAGCAGTGGTCTTCAGTTATTTTGGTCTGAAAACTTTTTAAAAATACATAACCCAAAAAGTTTGTATATTTATGACTTTAGCTATGTCATATCAAGAAACTTAAATTTTTTGTAAACTTGTCTCAATATAGCAACAGTGATCTCAATACATAATAAGTGTTCCATAACTAGAAAAAATGTAAAATTACTAAGAAGAATGTCATTGGTTTTATAGTTATACAAATCTGTGCTGATGTCTGGTAACATAAGACAGTGGGATTCTCACCCTCTATGCCTTCCCTCAGCTTTTAAAATTCCTTTTATTGAATTTTTGCAGATTTCCTATTATGCATCCTGATCCCATTCATATCCCTAACCCCTCACTTCTAGCCTCTGCCATTGCAACCTCCCCTACAAAACAAAATTCAAAAGTAAAACCAAAAGAAGGAAAAAAAAGAAAGAAAAAACACATAAAAAAATTCTCATCGTGGAAGCTGTAGTGTGACCTAGTGAACAACACAGTAATACCCTTTAATCCATATATATTTACTTATAAATGTTTATTGCAATGAGTCATTGGTCTGGTTCGAGGCTTCTGGCTTCTTGTACACTATGGATACTGGGCTATCACTGGGATTACTCGTGGTTATCCTACAACTTCCTTGCATCATGGAAGTCCTATAGAATTGGATCTGCAGGTCTGTCCCCTTCACATACTACAGCAGTTCATAGATGAGGTGACGTTGGTGTGGGCTACCTCATAGTTTGGGTTCTGGGTCTGAGTGGTAGCTAAGTTAGTCAGTCGCCAGCTTTCCTTCGTCATTACCACCCAGGCTGGCTCTCCAGCACTGCCCCAACTAGCTCACCCAATGTATCAGGCAGAAAGAAACTAAAGTAATATTTTAATGGCAGGTAATCCACTTACCCCTAAGATGTTCACAAAAGCGTTCCATTTTCTACGTAGCCTGAATGTTGGCTTGTCTCTCTCTTCCTTTTTTTCTTACATAAATCTTCCTTGGATCAAAAAATATTGATCTCCTTATATACAAACAAATAGTGTGCTGATAACTCACCAAATTTCTGATCATAACTTACTGACATAACTCACACAACGAAAACTGTACTAAAAATTCACAGGAGGTCATAGGTTATAGAATAGACAATGTTTTCACACACCCCAAAAAAATCCGACTAAAAGATTAGCAGCCATGCTTAATTCAGCTTTGTGCTCAAAAGATTTCTATTTTATTTCATTGAAGACTCTTGGCTTTGTTTATAAGAAAGTCATCATACTCAGAAGTTGGCATGGAAAGGTGGTGGTAAATGATAGGCCATTCTAGACCGCAGCCAGTATTTCAAAGATAAAAGAACACCTGTTGCTAATAAAAGCACAGGAAAGATAACTAAACCTCTCCATTGGTTTTCTGATAACCAGCCCACACTTTTCTCCTGGGAATATATCCAGCCCTGTCCTGATACATGTTTCTATATGAATCTTAAAACTATCCCAGGGGTGGAGTGAAGGGGGGGGTGCCAGAGAGATGACTAGGTGGATAAGAGAACTTGCTTCTCTTCCAGTGCATCTGAGTTCATTTCTCAGCACTTGTATCAGGGGAGTCATAACCATCTGAACTCATAGGCATCATATGCACATGGCCACATACAGGCACACATCCTACACATAATAATGAAAATAATAAAATTATATCTTTAAACACAGCAGCACACCTTGCAGCAGGGACTAATCCAACAGAGAGCATTTATTGAAATCACAACTGATCAAAATGCAGAGAATGAGTGCTCATGTGGTGCCGGGCTCCAATCAATCCTCCTTCAACACAATTCCTGTACCTAAGGATCAGGGAACATTGAGAAAGAGGGATCAGAAAGATTGTAAGATCCAGAGGAACAGTATGTCTGCTGACATATTTCCTTTCCTAGAAATACAAGGAAGTATCCAGAAGTCTCAAGACCAATGGCTGCCTAGCCAAGGATAATACCAACAGATGTGCTAACATGGAAGGGGGAAATCTTATGGGCCCAACCCTATGTGAGCAATTAGAGGTAAGTAAGGAATACTGAGGACAGGAGAAAATAGTCTTTCTCAGGGCAAGTTCATACCCTCTAATCGGTTATCCACTACCAAGTGGTCAGCCCTAAAACATAACACACACAGGCATGTGCACACAAGAGGGCAAAGGCCACGAATTTGAAATACAGAAAAATGAGGGTAATTAAAAACAAATGGAGGGAGGAAAAAGAAAATGTAAAATGATATAATTATATTTTGAATTTAAAACTTAAATAACATTTAAAAATTAGTATTAAAAACAAAATGGAATTAGACATGATTGCATGCACCTTTAATCTCAGCACTCAGGAAGCAAAGACAGGTGAATGTCTGTGAGCTAGAGGCTTATCACAGTCACTAAATGAGACCCTATCTCTAAGTAAATAAAAGCGTACATTCATAACTTCATTCATGCATATATACAAACATGAATACATTCATATAAATATAAATACATACACACATAACATAATGCATGCAAACATACATGCATGAAAATAAAACCTAATATGGGTTCTACGGGTCTGCTGAAACTGCTTATTAGGTAAAGATACTTTCTGCGATGACTAATGGCCAAAATTCAATTCCTGAGATTCATAGGATAGAAATAAAATACCTACTCCCACAAGTTATCCCTTCATCTGCACATATGCCATGGTACATACACATAAAATACCACATGGACATACAATACAATAAATAAGTAAATTCTGCCATATACAATGAACTTGTTCAAGTCACACATCCAGTACACTGAGTCTGCTATGCATACCTGATTATAGCCCACACATAACTTATATAACCTCTAGTCATATCCAGGTTGCACATCCTGTGCTCTAATCTAGTCTGGTGATTTCACCTAACCCTACTCCCCCTGTACCCTCCCCAATCCTAGCCCAGGTGGCCCATCCTGTGCACTGGTCTAGCCTGGTAATTCCTGCTTCTACTGTTTCCCAACATCTTGGCTTAGCCCAGGCAACACATCCTGCCAGTTGATCAACTCTGGTGAGTCCTTTGATTCCTATCCTGGCTGTATAATATCTACCCTCCACGTATTCAAATGTATCAGTCTATGGGGGTTGTTCTCATTCAAACTACAACAGTGTCCATGACTGCTAACCAACCACACCATCCTCACACTCTCAGTCATAGCTTGAGTAGCACATCTTGCTCACCAGCCCAAAGAAATCTTCTATGTATCCCACTTACATTTTTCTTGCTTACTGCTGAATTGGAATCTTTCCAATTTAAACTCGACACTGAGTGTCTGAAGGATCAACCTACCAACTCTTTAGAGCTGATCTTAAATCAAACAAACCTGGGCAACATAAAAACAGAACCAAACTTCCACTCAATAGAAGTAACCTAGAGTTTCATATCAGATACACAGTCAATAAAATAAATCCACATTCCTAGGAATCATCACAAAACACAAACAATATTAAAGGCCATAACATCATGTGCCACTCCCCATACACCAATGCTGTAGAAATGTTCTTCAATAAAATTTAACTAAATAAATCCCAGGAAACAGAACTTAGAAGAACTATCACAAATATCATCACAGCATTCAAAGAGTTTAAGGAAGTAAGAAAGAAACAGTACAATGAACTTAAAGTAAATAGAAACAAATGCATGTTCTATCTTATTTGTGGTTCATATCTCTAAAATTTTATATGTTTGTATGTAAGCTAGAGTAATCATACAAATAAAAAAATTAAAAGACACTGGAATGGAAATTTGAAATTCTGCATAGGGAGACAGTAGAACATAGGGGATGTGAAGGGGGAAGAAGAAAAGAACAGGAGGCTTTATCTTGGGAAACAGAAGGGAGAGCAATATTGAGGAAGAGGAATGGAGGAAGAGAGAGAGAGAAGGGAGGAGGGAGGGGTATGTAACACTAGGAAATATTCAAAAACCATCGGGAAATATTTTGTGTTTAAAATACATATAATATATGTATGCTTATATAAGTCTAATTTATTTATATGCATACATAATTTAAATAAAGTTATGCCACTTGAGGTGTTAACGGTCCCCACAAAAGCCAAAGAATACCTATCAAAAATTTCAATGTTAGTCATAGGAAACACTCCTTGAAGTCATTGGTCAGAGCATTTTAAAAGACTCCAGAAATGACATAGGCTATTGCCACTCATCTTGGTTGCCTCACAGAATTGAAGGGTAAGAGCCGACTCCCGAAGACGCCACATGGTTCATGCGCAGGACTTGGAAGAATCCAACTGCAACTGATCTGTAAGTCTCCTCCCTAAGATGAGTTGTCATATCTGAAGGTGCTATGCAAGCCATCAAGGGAGAAACACAATTCAAAGTCCTTCCCAACTGTAAAGACTACAAACCACAACAAAATGCAGTATGGAAAGATATTCTCAAGGGTACGATAGAAACACTATGTCTTGGGGGCTACCTACAGCCACCTACTTGGGCTTAAGGACAGCTCAGTAGGTCACAGTGTATCATGCCTGCTATAATCCTAGCTTCACCACTTATGGCAAGTGGAGGAATACACCCTAAAGGAGAACTCACTGCTACCAATGTCTTAAAGCAGTAATTCCAAACTATATTTGTAAAACTCTGCTCATCTATGAAGAGGTCAAAAGTAAATAAACATAGTTTTTAAATTTAAAACAGAGTTGCATGGCCCAGCCCTTTTCACAGCATAAAGCCCTAACCCTCTGCACTGGAATTATGGTATCCATGTGGTCGACCTTGTCTCTCTTCAGTTTGTCAACCTCCTCTTTCTCTCATAACATCTCTAACAGCTTGCTACAGATTCTATGTAGCTCATGACAAAACTTCCTGATGAAGAAAACGTATTTGCTGTCTCCTTGGTTTATACACCTGACACTTTGATTGACAATGCTTAACACACTCCTTTCTCTGGACTATCCTGGCATTTTCTGTAGCTGAGACCTATCTATCTATCTATCTATCTATCTATCTATCTATCTATCTATCTATCTATCTTATGAAGTCCCAGTCAAATGCTGACATTCTGACTAAACCCTTTATACTCACACCAGCTGTGGTTGTCAGATACTGCTTTGCCCCTGTCTCCTGTTAGCATTGTGGACATCTATCTCCCTATGGTTCTAGGACTGAGCTATAAAGGGCTAGGCCTTCAATGCCTATATAGATGCCCTAGCATCCCTGGTACTCCATTTAGATCCCAGCGTACAAGTCCTGTTCATTGGTGACTTTGAACACTTAATTAATAGGATGATGAATTCAATCTAATCATGATACCATTCTTCCTAAATTCTTTCACTGCCATTCACTTCACTCATACTGAAAAGAAACTTTTCTGTTGTGTTAAGTTTCTCCCGGCACCTGTTTTGAGTCCGGGAGGTTTGCTACCTGGCGCGTGCAGTGGCAGTGGTTTTTATCCCCCAAAGAAATTAATCACAAGTTTATATCCTTTAAACTGTTTGGCCCATGTCTTATGCCCATTACTAGCTAGCTCTTTCTTCTTAAATTAACCCATTTCTATTAATTTTCCTGCCACGTGGCTCAGTCTGTGGCTGGCCGGTACCTCTTACATGTCAGTTCCTCTTGGGGGTCAGATGAAGACTGGCAAACTCCACCCTTCTTCCTACCAGCTTGTGCTCTGATTCTCCATCCACTTCTACGGTGTTCTACATGGACCAAAACAACTCCTTTATTTACATTACACAGAGAATATTCCACCACACTTTTCCACTGTCACTGTCCAATTTCCAGCCTCATCTAACACTACCTCCTCATTGTCCCTACATGTACATACCTCCCTGATATGTCTCAAGAACATATAAAGTTGTCCAGTATCAAGACCATCATACATATTTCTATGTATTTTAAAAATTCACTTCCTTCCATTATATACATAATCTACAAATTCTGACATTTCAGCTTCAATACAAAGGGTTGGATCCTCAAAAGACTCTTTGAAGCTTATATCCATTAGGGTAATATCAGAAACCAGATGTTGTAGATAAATGAGGCAAAATGTTCATAAAGGGCTATAAATAGGAATATAAGTTTAGAGATACCAAGAAGAAACAGGAAAATTTCAGTTGCCCATGGTTAGTGATAACAGGAAGAGGCCTAAAGCAGGAGGGAATGGGTCATAACCAAGAACCTCAATAGAAAAAGTGCAAACAGAGGGACATCTCAAAACTCAGTGGCAGGCTAGGCATAGTGGCTCATACCTTAATTATAGCACATGGGAGGCAGAAGTATGCAGATCTCTGTGAGTTTGAGGTCAGCCTGGCCTACATAGAGAAGTCAAGGGCATCTAGAGATAGTAAGACCCTCTTTCAGAGAAAAAAAAAAAAAAACAATCAGTAGCATTCAGTACAGGATTTTACTCAAGCTAGAAGATCTCATAGGAATCTGATACGAAATACCCAGCCCTATTCTCGTCCTACCATTTGGAGGGCAAATTCACAGCAGAGGGATCTTTAGGGAAACATGTTGATCAGGCTTGAAAGACTAAGGAGGGGTAAAAGAAAGAGACCAGCACAAACAGCTACCTAGCACATTATTTGGTCTAACCAGTCTTGTTTATCTCCTAGCAGCTCACTCTTATTCTTCTTAGTAGTCAGTAAAATTTTCACTTTTTTATTTTCCTTTTTGACTTATTTCATAAGGACTTTCCAAGTGTAGATCTCATGGGTACAGTGTCATGAGCCTTGTTTTATGAGCACATTATGGCTTCCCCAGAATCTAGCTTATTGAAGATGGTAAATATTTGCCATGGGGTGTATTTGTCTGTAACAGTGACATGTGTCATATTCAGGTTGTAATGCATATGTAATAATACATTTAGAAATCTCAGCTTCAAAGAATAAACTTCATATATAAAATTAAAAAGAAGCCAGACATTTCATACTTCAGTCAAGTCGATATTCTGCCAGATATAAAGACTTAGAGTCTAGAATGGACTATATTCTAGAACTGATGGGAGAACGTTAAGCTAGATAAGCTATGACCCATCACATTATACTAAACTGTTATCTTCCCCTGTCCACAGTGCAGATTTAAGTGGAAGATTACACTTTGAACGTTGACCTTTATAATAACTCCCATTGTTCCTACAACTTCAAATGATGAAAGATACTGAAAAAGTCTGTTCCTAACAGTTTTATACATTTTCCCCAAACCTATTTTTCCCTGCACTCTTGTAGTAATGTTGTGAGAAATGTACACACAAAATTTTCTAATTAAATTCTCCATAACTTTATGGTTCATTGCATCCTTGTTTCACTTCTGTTGCTATGATAAAATACCCCAGCTTACTAAAATAGCTAAGGAAGAAAACGGTTAATTTGGATAGTTTACAATTTCCTCTTATATTCTATTAACTTGGGGAAGTGGAGGCTGGAACTCAAGGCTTCATATACACAAACAAGAACAACAACAATAAAAATCAAACATATCTTTGCTTTCTTGCTCACGTTCTTCACTCAGAGATAAGCTTAGGGAATGTTTCACCCACAGTGGTCTGGGTCTTCCTATATTGATTGAAAAATCAAAATAACCCACCACAGATCAACTTAACCTATGCATTTCTTATGAAGACTCTCTTCACAGGTGATTCTAGGTTGTGCCAATTTGACAGTTAAACTTAACTAGCACATATATTAAAGCATTTCTATGCAGTTATATTTGACATATAAACACAAACTTCCACATTTGCTTCTTTTCTACTTTCTCCAATATAATCATACTTTAAATCAAATAATTTTCCTTCACCGTTTTATACAGTATGATTTGTCACTTTCCTTCAGTTCCTCAAATGACTCATGAACAATGATTTTTCCAACCACAAGAACTCTTCACTTCTTCCTTCTTATTGTAAAATGCACCTTTTTCCTCTTAAAAAAGCTATAAGCAAAAAGGTTAATAACAGAGTGATTATGAGAAATGACTTAAACAATATGTAAAAATCACATAGTATGTAGTTCAGAACATAGTAAAGGCTCAGAAGTGCTATTATTATCACCATCAATTATTGCTTTATTTCCAAATTACCCTTTGCAATGACTAAACCTCAGTGTCAAGTTGACTACGCTTGCAATCACCAAGGAGATAACGCTTCTGGGCATGCCACTGAGGGAGTTTCTAGATAAGTTTAATTGAAAACTGAAGACCTGCCTTGAATGTAAGTGGTACCATCTCATCAGCCAGGAGTTCTAAACTAAACAAAAGATGAAAAGAAGAAAAAGTCTCTGTGCAAGTATCATTCCCACCCCATAAAGTTTTTATGTTCTCTATCAAAGAGGACCAGTTGTCTTATCATAGTCATACATAGGACATATTTCCTTTTGTACACAGAATTAATTGGATTATATCATTAAACAGAAGGCACAAAAGTAATACAGATCTCTAAGGAGGAAAATCCCATGAGGATTGCTGGATGGGCCACTGTTATATCTAAATTTTCTAGAAATTTTGTACTTAGTGCTCAGAAGACACTGGAGGAAGGGATGAACAGTCCATTCTCCCTCTCTGCCTCTGCCATGATAGTCACCATCTTTACATTAATCTCTTTCTTGCTCATTCTTTGAAGACCTTTGAAGATAGACATTTCAGGGAACTGATGCATGAAGAAGCTACTTAAATAGAGACTCCAGTTCTCAGAACCACAGGAGAGCCAGAGCCTAAGGAAGCATATTTCAAATCATGAAGTATCCTGGGAAGAGCAGAGAGTGGAAGAAAGTGTGCTATAAAATAAGTACTTATGTCTTCTCCAAGTTCATGTGCTAAAGCTGTCGTCCCAATGTGCTATGATTCAGAGGTAGGAATTTGGAGGTATGTGAGTTTGCATAATGTTGTGTAGGAGGGGTTCTCACAAGGAGAGTTTGAGGGGAGCCCTTCCTCCACCCTGGGAATACAGCACAAGGATGGCTGTCTTCATGACAGGAGAAGAGGTCCCCAGAAGTCAAGTGCACTAGCAGGAGACAGGAGAGAGACAAAGTCTGGTGTTAATTCATCTACACTCTGGTGATTTTACATCAGTCCAAGCAGGCTTCTGGTCTCCTATTGAAAGCTGAAGTGAGGGTCTTATTGTATGTGACCATGAAAACTTTAATCTCATAGAGAGTTTCCCATATCATTGTTAAGGCCACATCTTAAAGCATAAATTTTTTCTTTTTCTTTTCTTTTCTTTTCTTTTCTTTTCTTTTCTTTTCTTTTCTTTTCTTTATTTGAGGCAGGGTTTCTCTGTGTAACAGCTCTGGCTATCCTAGAGTTCATATGGGCCTCAAACTCATAAAGATCTGCCTTTCTCTGCCTCCAGGGTGCTGGGATTAAACACATGTACCACCACACATAGCAAAGCATAATTTTCAGGAAGAGTGAAAAATGCTTTCTGATCACCACAACATTGTCTCTTGCACACACACACACACACACACACAAGCAAAGGAGCACAGGCACACATGTCTTCTCAGTCTTACTTGTACTTGGGTTGGATGTCAAACTAAGCTCCAGCCTGTAGAATGCAGGCAATGGTTGTACAATCAACTCCTAAAGGTGTCCCAGAAAATATTCCATGTGTACTATTTCTTGTGTCTAAGGTTTGGACATTGATGTTACTCAATATTCATGTTTCAAAATCTTGGTTTCCACGTCAATTATGCTGCAAAGCAATGGCACGCTTAGAAAGTGGGACCCAGTGAAAGGTCTTGTGATTGTTAGTATGCTCTAAAAGCACACTGTGGTCCATTCCTGTCTCCTCTTCTTTTGCCTCTTGACTAGGAAAGGAACAGTTTGTTCTACATAGGTCTCCTGCCATTAGCATTTAGAACACCAGTTAAGTCATAAAAGAAGTACCACATCATGAGCTGGAATTGCTGAAACTATGGAACAAAATAACTATTTTGTAAAAATTCACTGTCTTGGGTGATTGGTTAGAAGGGAAGGTCACTAAGGCCAGTTCCCCACGTTTGAGGCTACTGGAGCTACCTACCACAGATTACATCTCATAGAAGTGAGAAATAAATTGATATTTCTGTAAGTCCCTGATACTAAAGGTTAACAGTTTGTGGGTGCTTATCTGTGTACTGTCTTGATGCATTTGAAGACAATGATCAGAATATTATAAAAGAAAGAAAAGGATCAAAAGTTTCAGGCCCACCTTTTCCTCAGTTTACAGAATAGGACTCATGTCACAGCCTCTCTAGCTTCTAATTTTTCACCTGTGCTACTCATACATGAAAAGATGATCACAGAGGGTCCCCAGTCCTAATCTCTATCTGGAAGCTGAAGTCAATGTTTCATTACAGTCCTGCCTCTCACACATAAGCAAGGCTCTAGATACATTGGTGAATCATGTTGTTTTCACTGAA
Organism: Sigmodon hispidus; assembly: GCA_004025045.1. Lineage (NCBI taxonomy): Eukaryota > Metazoa > Chordata > Mammalia > Rodentia > Cricetidae > Sigmodon > Sigmodon hispidus. The sequence continues at coordinate 15,919 of PVIH01003455.1, forward strand.
ACAAAAATAGACTATATCAAGAGTGGCCATACATGTCCTATAGATTGATGAGAACAGATCCCATTTATACCTATGTCCCTGGTATACTTCAGTGTGGTTACCAACAGAGCCCTGTTCCATGTTTTCTCTTGGAGAGATATGAAGGAATATCCATTTACTCCAGATATGGCACCATCAACAGACTGAAATCTAGTTTAGTGAATCACTGAGTATATGAACGCTATTTACAGGAGTATGAGTGAGAGACTTCTTATAAATTTATAGATGTCTTAAAGGCAGCCATTAAGGATTTCGTTAGTTTTCTATTCCTGTATACAGACATTCAGTGGAAGGAAAAATCTTCAAGGGTGCAGGGCAGGCCTGTAAGCTTCAGCCACAAGCTTCACCAACCATAGGGAGAGCCCAATTCAAAGGAAATAACTATACAACAACCCAATTTGCCTCTTAGGCACCCCAGCCTAAACAATAACTCATAGAGATAAACCAATTATAGTATGCAAGGTCTCTAACAACACTTACTACACCCCTCTCTGCTCATAATGTTGTCCACCCTTCACCTTGAAGCTCCACTGACACCAGAATCTTCTCTGGACCCTTTTACTGGGTCTTCCCAGATAAGTCATTTTTGTTCTTCTGGATATTCAATGGACATATACAGAATCCAAAGCTGGACATCACAGGAAGAGCATGAGGCTAAGATACACTTTGTCAGCCTTGCCTGGCCCCAGCTCTCCGAGAACAGAACTATTTTTTAGGGTTTGATCCCTCACATAGCAGCTTCTCTACCTTTTGCCAGGGTTTTCAGCCTGTCCAGCTACTAGTCAACTCTGCCAATATTCCATGAGCTATAGAATAAAACGGCTGCCTGGAAAAGTGATTTTATAGAGAAAGGGAGAAGGATGCACAGGGCTGGGTCAACCACTCTGTGTACTACATTTAGAGAAAAAATTTCTACTTATTCTCATTCCCTGGAAAGAGGTAGTGAAAAGTGTATATGGTATTCAAACAAGGAAACTCTAGATTTTCCTATGACACATAGGAAACTACATGTATCAGGAAAGAAAAAAAAATGTGATTCAGTATGAATCCAAGTATCTGTAGCCTTTTCTAAGCATAGGGATTATGGATTGGTTCTAGAACCTTCTATATAAAAAGCAACAACTAATTATTACAAGCACTTTGGGCAAAATGCAATATGAAAAAGAAGTAATAAATATATTCAGCAAAATTGCAACTGGGGAGTTACCCAATGGGCTCTAAGAACCAGAAGGAAATGAGAAATCAATAAGGCAGAAAGAGAATAGTTCAGAAGCACAGAGGAAAGCAACAGGAAAAGAGAAGTGGAGATATCTGTGGCCAAACTAGAGAAAGAGAAGAGAGAAGAGGCAGTTTAGCCTTGCTGGGATGATCTGCTAGTGCATCTGACACTTCAAATCAACGAAAGAAAAGCTGAAGTACATTCTGAAAAAATGTAAATCAAATACACACTTTGTGTCTGGACACATCCCAAGGTTTCTCCAGTCCACAGCATCCCCTCTGAACCATATTAAATGTAAAAATGATAATTAAGTAGCAATAAAAGCAACCAATATTTAGGGTGACTCGATGTCTCCCAGCTCAAAGGTGACAAGTAACTGTCCCACTTCGGCCTCTCATCAAATGTTGGCTTTGAAATAGAAGGAATATAAGGGGACTTTAGCTCAGGTCTCTGTTCCCTGGGTTCCTTTAATAGTGGTTTTTAAATTGCCACCAACTTGCATCACTTCAGCACTGCAGAATCTCTAAGTGGGATACTCCACCTAAGCTTTTCAACTTGGGCCCCCATGAAGTGGTATCTGTAGCCCTACAGCCCACAGGTATCAAGTAGATATGCACACTTGGGCATTTTTAGCCTGCCAGTGAGCCCTGCATTCCACAGCAGAAAGCTCAATATTTAAAAAGGCAAAGTTAGGTCAGAATTGTTTTGTTCTCGCTAAAAGTAATTACTGTGCGAAAAGGATTGGTGTAGGTCTGCTGTGGTTCGCCTGTTCTCCCCAGAATCTGTGGCCCCTGCATAGCTAACTTAGCCCACTGAGGCTTTACTGGGTTGCCCTTAACCATCTGGAGATAAATTGATTTTCACTTCAAAGTCATAACTGCTGATCTTACATATTTCCTAGAAATTGAAAGAAAAAAATTTAGCCCACTTTAAAGAGAAAAAGTCACTTCCTGATTCTGCTTGCCTCAGAAAACAGTTCTGTGGGACATCTTGACTATTCTTACCTCCCACAATGCTCCACACATCCAATACAATGTGAAAGCCAGATTGTTCACGTGAATCATTTTGTGAACTGGCTCATAAATGATGGATTTCTATAAAAACAACATAAACAGATTTCCAGTGGCTGTGGTTGTGTAAGCAGATGATCTCAGCACTCAGATAGCTGAGGCAGGAGGATCACAAGTTTGAGGATAGCCTAAACTACAAAGCAAATCCTGTCTAATAACAACAAATAATGCTACCATCAATAGTAATAAATAAAACAAATCAAAAGCAACCCTCAGACCCCAAACTTCCAAACTGACATAGCTCCCCCCGACCTCCTCACTTCCCCTCTCTGTAAATGACACTAGTTTGTCCAAACTCTTTTCACAGTAGTTATTGGCATCCATTCTATCACTACCGCAATAGTTTCTGTCTGTTCTACTTAGAAGAAGTGCATATTTGCTTACGTGTGAGGACAGAGCTATCAGGAGGAGGACAACACTGAGAGCATATATAAACCTGGCATTCAAGGCACTGTGCTAGAGTTAGAAACAGGAAACAGATACATTCATGAGTGGATGACACAAAATAGAAATTTACCAAAATGTATACTAGTTGCTGAATCCATAAAATAATTGTTACTCTAATCATCACTAGTAATTAGGGGAAGAAGGTATACATGGCAACAGACAAGAGGGGCTTAATGTTTACTAGAAGTGAAGGGTAGAAGAATGAACAATATTTGAATAGTAACTTAAAACAAGTACATACAAGTACCACTACATGGACCGAGCAATTTGTATCTATGTATTTAGGAGTGGTGTGTGTGTGTGTGTGTGTGTGTGTGTGTGTGTGTGTGTGTAATAATAATTAGAGAAAAAGGCCATAGGGTTGGAAGATTGATTTGTGTTTAATAGCACTTGTTGCTCTTGCAGAAGATTTGGGTTCAATTCCTGACATCCACACATCAGCTTATGACCATTAGCAACTCTAGTCTGAGGTAATCCAATGCCCTCTTCTGACTTCTTCAGGTACCAGTTACATATGTGGTGCAAAGATATACTTGCAGGAAAATACTTATATACATAAATAATAAATTAATAATTTTTAAGAAAAGAAGTCATTCATTTGAATGAGGGGGTTCTAAAATCAAAATTTTAAATGTGGTGAACATCAAGAGTAAGAGATACAAGAAAGCTTCTGATGTTGCAAGAAGGATGCTGCCCTTACAAAAGAGGTGTCATGGAAGAGGTTATCATGGAAGAGGTAATAACACAGTGCATCCCCAGGAAGAGAATGACTCAGTATGATCAGAGGCTAAAAATGAGAAATAGAGGGAGGCAAGAGAAGCCTTGAAAAATGATTTGACCAGGACTCTGCAAGCAACAGCAGACACTGACAACAGATTTCAGTCCCAAAAAGGAAAGGAGTTTAGTGGCTCACTGTGAGTTGGTGGTAGGTTATTTCTTGTTATTATGTTTTAAACTAGTATAGAAGAAGTCAAAGGGGATATATCTCTCCACTCCCACAAATAAAACCTAAAGGATGATAGGTCAGCATGAGTTCCCCACATGTACACACAGCACTTTGAACCAGCTGTTATAATTACATGTTGTGTTACAGCTGCTGGTTTAACTGAGCTTCATAACAGACCATCCATAAGCTTCATACAAGAAAGGATGATGCTGTCCTCCCTCATTGTCATCCTGATGATGTCATGATGCTGTCCTCCCTCATTGTTATTCTGATGATGTCACGATGCTTGCCTCCCTCATTGTTATTCTGATGATGTCATAATGCTTGCCTCCCTCGTTGTCATCCTGATGATGTCATGATGCTGTCCTCCCTCATTGTTATTCTGATGATGTCATGATGCTTGCCTCCCTCATTGTTATTCTGATGATGTCATGATGCTGTCCTCCCTCGTTGTTATTCTGATGATGTCATGATGCTGTCCTCCCTCATTGTTATTCTGATGATGTCATGATGCTGTCCTCCCTCGTTGTCATCCTGATGATGTCATGATGCTGTCCTCCCTCATTGTCATCCTGATGATGTCATGATGCTGTCCTCCCTCATTGTTATTCTGATGATGTCATGATGCTTGCCTCCCTCATTGTTATTCTGATGATATCATGATGCTTGCCTCCCTCGTTGTCATCCTGATGATGTCATGATGCTGTCCTCCCTCATTGTTATTCTGATGATGTCATGATGCTTGCCTCCCTCGTTGTCATCCTGATGATGTCATGATGCTGTCCTCCCTCATTGTTATTCTGATGATGTCATGATGCTTGCCTCCCTCATTGTTATTCTGATGATGTCATGATGCTTGCCTCCCTCGTTGTCACCTTGACAGTGTCTGACACATAGGCTATCCATGCTCAATGCTGATGCCTCTCCCTGAACAGTTACTTATCAGCAAGGAAGGCCTTTTCTTCAGCTTAATCCACAAGTGCAGCGTCAACAGTGTTCAGAAAAACAATTTTAATAATTTGACTTTTCTATACCAATTACACAGGAAGAGGCCATGGAATTAATATATTTTTAATCTTTTGCTTCCACAGTTGATTTTTCCACTATTATCATTAGTTCTTTGTCATTAAAATCTTAGTCAAGGCAAATTCTCACTAGGTATTCTAGACTGTACTCAGGGTCATCTTGTTCTTGTCTTCCAGGTGCTAGGATTATAGGCATGCCCAGTAGGTCTGGCTAAAACCACATTTGTTTTAAAAACATATTTCAATATTTGCACTTGCTAAGGCCTACTGTTACCCTAATTCTCCAGCTACTGGTTTAACTGAGCTTCATAACAGCACAATGACATGCTTTAAAAACTCCCTCAATCATTTCCAAATTGTACATATTTCAAAGTGCCTTTATAGCCAGTAAACTGTGCACTTCTGTCTTGGAACTCCTCTGCTTTCCATGAGCAAAGACAGTGATGCGATCCAGTATGCTTTTTTCTTTGCTCTGATGACCAAAAAGCTTACAAATATACCTGTCATACTCAAATGTATTTCTCAATGCATTTATCTAACCTTACTCACTCTCTCCAAAATCTCTGGCTTTATCTTAATCATTTTCATTATTACCTGTAAATTTATTTTTAAGTTTTCTTAAAACTTCCACATGTAATTTAGAAACAAATGTATGGGATTGCATTTTGAATGTGTCTTCCAGATGCTCTCACCCCACTTTCTTTTCAGCTGCTGTGTTCTTTCCAATGTCAGCTTTTGTATTGCACCAACCAGTACACACAGCTTCTTAACAAAAGCAAAATCCTCAAAAGAATTATATTATATAAAAGTATTGATTAGCAAGATAAATGTTCTCAAGGATTTATGAAGGAAGTGTAAACCTGTATTTATTAATTCCCCCAAGCCATTTGATTGCTTTGCTTTGAATTTATTTTAGTATTCTAAATCAGGGGCCAGGAAACTCTATAAAGAGATAAATAATAAATATTTTAGAGTGTATGGACTATGGTGTCCTTATTGCTGTTACTCATCTCTATCATTATAAAAAATACAGCCACAGAAAGCGCATAAGCAAATCTTCATGATTATTTCAATAAAACTTTATTAAATAAAGTAGGTGACTGTCAAATTTAACCATGGGCCGTATTTCATTGACCTTGCTCCTATTCTCTCACTGTTTTGCTCCCAATGACTCTTAGTAAAGAACATTAGATGCGAGTCTAATGTTCAAGTTATCCCAAGGAAGATGGAAGGCTCTCAAGCTAAGGGGACAGAAACTTACTCCTCAAAAAGTAGTTAGTTCTGTGCTTTGTTGCTTAAAGCATACCCTGGGTAAATCCATTCCCTCTCACATATACTATATATTTTTAAAAGTCTTTATTACATAGTGATAATTCAAGAGAACTACAGATACAAAAATCATTCCCATCTTGTTCTAGATATATCTCCATCTCCATGACCAATAGTTGTGACTGAGGCTCACCTAGGTAATGAAAAGTCTTCCACTAGCGGTTCCCAACTAGCTGACTCTGTAGACTAACTTTTTTCCTCTTTAATTTTCACAGCTACATAATAGAATAATCATATACCCGCCTAAGGTGTACCTCAGAGTTTTTTTTTTTTTTCTTATTCATTATTCCACTGTTTGTCAAATGCTCCCCGGATGCTCTGAGGTACTTTCCCAAATATGTCTTCCCCAATGTCAATGTGAGCATCTGCTTCAATAGCTCCAGAAGCTTTTAGGTTTCACTCTTCTAGTATGCTGCTGAGCTAGAGAACACTCTTTGAGTGCTCCTAGTTTGTAAGATGGAGTTCCCAAAGCCCAGACTATAAGGAAGCAATAGGGGAAGCTACAGCTGTGTTCTTCCTATTTTTTTCAAAATGATGTTTACTCATAAAAGGATGAGACATTAGCTTGGTTTAATGCAGCATCAGGTGCTCCAAACCCTTCAAGTCACTATATGTCAGTGTGTTCATTTACATCTTTGTGAAATGAGTAATTTGAACTAAACAATTACTCCATATTTCATTTGTTTTGTAATGACTCTGGATCTGATCTGATAGCCAGGCCATTAGCTAAGATCAGCCTCTCTGCTTGACCCTCTTCTGCTCTGACCATTTCTGCAATTTTTTAAAATTTTCTATTTTACATTTTCTGTACAGTTTTATTTCCAAGATGGTTTAAAAATCACTCAACACGGAACTCCATAGGATACTTCCATCTACATATCGTATGGCTTAAGTAGAAATAGAAAGGATCCTGTTGGCACAGGAAATTGGCTACGAGGTTGGCTGGACCAAGTTCTACAAGTGGGAAGCTGAGCGTAGTCAAGAGCTGGGGCAAGGAATAGGGAGCCACTGAAATTTCATGAGCAGAGAAATACAAACAGCAGCAGAAGAAACTGTTTGTGACTGATCTGAAAAATCTCAACTGTTCAGAAGGTTCTAAGAACAAAGGGTGATTTTCCCCCTTGTCAGCCTTCCCTCCCGGGACATTGTACAGTATGCAAAACCATGAGCATAAGACAAACATTTTTTCCACTGCCTCCTCAACCCCATAGGCCTTCAGGAAGATTTGAACTTTAAGCAAAGCCTTTTTATTTTTCAACACCCACAGCTTCCATTCAGCAATTACAAGTTTTCCATTTTGATCAAAGGGGCTAAACAGAGAGGGCCAAGGGAACAGCCAGTTCTCAGCAGCCCTGGGCTGATTGCCACCCACTCTTTGTCCTTACCCAGCAAAGGACAAGGCCTTCTCCCCTAGTCAACCAAGTGCACCTCCCAAAATACTAACTCAGCTCACCCTATATAAACCAGCAGGCAAATGAGTGTAGATACATACTTCTTCCAAACCCAAGCTCATCTTGGGACCAATGGGGGTTCAGCTTCCTTGACAGTCAAATGCAGATACTGCCTGCAAGAAAGCTGTTCATCAGTTCATCCCTCACTGCCTCTCCCACCTCTGTGGATTTTCATTTTTATAAACTCACCAGAAAGGGTCTCTAGACCAATTTTCGAAGTCTAAGCTGCCTTGTAGAATCTTCATAGATAAATCTACACAGAACCAGAAAGAAAATAACCCAAGTTTGGTTTTGGGCATGGCATTTGATGGGGGTGGGGGGCATCTGGTATCTCCCATGGCTCACAGAGATCGATGACAACCGAAAGGAAAGGATGCCATCTACACCCAGGAAAATAGAAAATGAGGTTTCCAAAGGCCACATCTGGAGGCAACTATGAAACAGTGATAAGTTACTTTAGAGGTATTCTGAAATGAAGACATTCATATCCAGAGATGTGATCCAGCTCTGTGTCTCGGGGACTCTATTTATTATATTACATTCCAGACATGGCCCAGAGGGCAACTTGGGCTGTTTAACAGGAATTGTTCAACAGCAGCTGCCAAGCCAATTCCCATTCAGGAAGCACTCTTACATCATCATGTTTGATCTCCTCAATGACTGTAAGGCAAAGGGGGTTAAAGCAAGGGCTATGGTGACTTGTTCAAGGCCCAAAGCTAAGAGGTGGAAAGGCTCAGATGGGCTAGGAGACAGTCAGCCTGTAAGAGAAGAGGCCGGCAGGCTTTGGGGACCATGCTGGTTTGGATACCAAGTTCTTCTTTTATATTAGCACTAGTAAGTTTAATGAGGAAAGTTTTTTGTGCTTATTGGACTCCTGCTTTGTATACTTTAAAGAAGAAATGTTACCTGCCTCTGAGGTTGGTGATGAATGTGAAATCAGCCTCTCCACCCAGTTCCCAAGACTGTACCTGAACCAGAATGTTGAATTCTAATAATATCCATGCACAGACTCATCACAAATACTTGGAATACTATTTGCACCCCAGTATACCCCACAGACATCTCTCACACATGCACACACATTCCACAACACTCAGCTTCCCATTCCTAACACCTCACTAATTTCATTCCCATATATGAACTCCATAACAAGCCAGCTTCATCAGCAATTTTAACACACCCCCAAGTCACACTGCACGAGTCTCAGGAGCTGAAGTTCAACAGCAAATTGTTTATAATTTCCTATTCTCTCACCATATCTTTGACACTATTCTCAAATTATTTTTACAGCCACAACCTTGTCACCAAGTAGGTGAATGTTCACATTGTGAGCTCTTCTTTCCCAAGAAAGGTTGTATTTCTAATTTACAGCAGGCTGTAACTGTCAGACAACCTGGAAGTCGTAGGCTTGCCGACAAAGGATTGCAGTCACCCAGAGACCCAGCAAAGAGACTAATCTGGAAGATTCTTGGGGCCACCAGAGTGAAGAATGCAGTGTGCTGGGTCCCTGAGGGAAGGTGTTCTGTGGCTGAGCCTAAAGGAAACAGAAGTGGTTGGTGCACACACATGCGGAACTATCTCCTTCCTTCCGCCCTCTGACATCATTCATCATCTCTCGCTACAATTTCTCTGCGCTTAAATTAATCCTGGGAGATGAAAAATGAACCTCTCCCCCACCCTTGCAGCCACCCTTCACTTCACGCCCCCAGAGAAGAGTTTCTCCATCCGGCAACTGGTGAAGGCTTTTTTCCAAGTCACATGATCCAGGATGCAGGGGGAATATCCTTCTTGGAACAGAACTGAGGGCAGAATCAAATCAGATGAGGAGAGATAAGGTGTGATGTGGGGCAGACTATATAAAGCATGGAGCCAAGGCTGCAGCAAACAGGCAGCCGCGGGGCCCCTTCCCCTGACCCAGCCATGCAGATGTCACCCGACTTGGTAGCCAGTCCCTGGAGAAGTACAAGGCCCTGGAGAACCACAAGCCATAACTACTTCTACCTCAGCACCATCACACTGGTGTGCCTCGTTGTGGTGATGGCCATCATCCTGGTCCTGGTAGTCCAGAAGAAGGTGAGTAAACTTCTCTTTGTTTGCCTTTTCCTATTTATAATCTGTGTCCCCTAGAGGAACAGCTCTGGGGACAAATGATAAACTGGGGACAAAAAAGTAAAAAATGCAAATAAATAAAACTATGCATATATTTTGTATATATATATATCATATATCATAACATAGAAAGGGGAGATGGAAATAGAAATGAACTCCCTGCTGTAATTTGCAATGTTTTCAGAGAAATGTAATTGGACATGAGCTCAAAAATTTCCAGATGTACTTGAGCCAAAAGAGCAGAGAGGAACTACTGGCCTTGAGAAATAGTGATTTAAGCCCAGCTGAGGCAGATCCTCACAGTATGGCAAGAAAAGTCATCTCTGTAAGGCCATCAGTCTAGTTTTAGGGTTATGTCCCCAATCCATGCTCCTAGGACTTCTGAGGCTTCTCTATTGCCAAGAGTTTGTGGTTGCTGTTGTTTTTGTTTGTTGTTTGTTTTTATTTTTGTGTGATTAGCTAAGATTCAGGGACTTTGGTATAGAAAAAACAAAGCAAGAGAAGCCATGGCTCCCCCAGAGCTCTGGGTACTTCAGTGTTAAAAACCCGCAAAAGAAATCGAAAGCTTCCTCACAAGCCACTAGCTTTGAAGAACCCACGGTGTTGAAAGAAATCTAACTGAGGAACAGAAAATAGCTTTTTTTTTAAACTGTATTCTCTAAGATATACACACAACATGCAGGACCACACTGTCCTAGGAGATTTACTTTGTTTGAAATGGGGGTTGTGAAGCATAAGACAGAATAGTTGAAGGAGAAAGACAAAATGTAGATTAGCATTGAGAGAGAACCATCTGTTACATACTGTCTAGAAAATACTGTACCGTCAGCACACATGACTCACAGGCTCGGGATGAGATCCAGTAATGGTGACTAGGGTACTGTATGAATTGTATCCACATATGCATCACCCTGACCAAGTGTGAATCCATCTCTTATTATTTCATAATTCTCACTCATCATCAGATTATAATCTCCCTGGTTTCTTTTCTTGATTTCCTTCTTTGCCTTGGACCACAGGCTCTGCAACTGACTAGTTGCTGAGAGAAAGCTAGAACCTAGTAAGTGTCAACAAGTATTGGCATTTAAAGGAAGCTTTGAATCTCCTTCTTTTACGAGAGGGTAAGAAGGGAGTTACTGATGTTGGATTTGGCTGTCAGAGCTGGTGAAACTCATCAGCATCTGCTAAGAGCGACTCTCTCAGACAAAACTTTGAGCATCTTTTCTTCTGTACACATTCTCCACTTTCTGTCTTGGTGATTTTCAATATGCCAGAAATGTGTTCTTTTAAAGCACTGGCCACATAAGATTGATTGGAGTAGCCTTAAGTTCGTCAGCTAAAGGGTACAGGAAGAACTTCTGGGTGTGAGGGAGAAACCAAGACAGAGAGGGGTGGTGATGGTGCTGTGCAGAACCAGAGAAAATGCAAGAAGAGTTGTCATGCAATCCCAATCCGTTGTTGAAGTAATTCCTCCTGTGAAAGCTAGACAGGCTTTTTTCTACCCTGTTTCTGCACATATAGAAAATGAAGCCCAGGCAGGGGACAGGGCTTGAAGTCAACCACCCGAAGCAAGAGGAAGAGTGGGTCTGCTTGGTTGCTTTTTATTGCTCTGTAAGAATGCTGCCCCCTTTGCTCGCACTGACAGAGGCAGAAGAGTGGAGAGCTTAGGTTCCGATAGTTCTCCCAGAGTTTTAGCTTCTGGTGCATCTAGATGACTTCCTGTGCTGCCTATGTATGGAAAGATGCACCTCACAGTCTGAGTCTATGCTTTGGTGTGCAGTGATTTCCTAAATATTGGGTACTTTCTTACAATCTAGGGCCTTCTGTTTTAATAGCCATGATATAGAGAATGTAATACTTTGTGCATATCATTTCTAGTACATTCTTAGGCCTTAACTGTGGCGAGAACTAGAGAAATCTGAATCCTCTGGACATGGGTTACCAGGAATAGATCTAGTAAGAAGAAAGAGACTGTTGAAAACAGGTAGACTCGTCAACTGAAAAAGCACAAGGGATAATCTGTCAAAGAAACCAATGAGAGAATCCAGGAAGCTCAGTCACAGATCTTAGTACTGAACATGGAATGGGCTGTGGCCACAGCATTCTCTGTACCATTGGGACAGGTTGGGGAGCTGAGAAAAGAGAATTTCTTTACTGACACACACAGGACCATGTTGACACCACCAGTAAAGGAGTGTTTCCAGAGCAGACTGGAGAAAAACATCCCTGAAAACTAGAGTACTAGGTCAGAGCAAGAAATAGGAATGATTTTCAAGGAGTCAAGGTGGTGGGAGGAGAGACCTCCACCAGGACAATGGCAGAGACTGAGAAAGTGAGGGAGAAGGAACAGTTCGCCATGTCATCCTAGAGAATCAAATAACTCCAAGTGAAAGCTTCATGGGAGAGACAAAGGGGAAACTGAGGCATCAATGTTAGTATTTATTGAGTATCTGCTTTGTACAGGGCACTGTCATAGACACTAAATATATATAGCTTTAGTCAAAGCCTTTAGCTAAGTTTCTGCCTTTGCACTGTTCATATAGCTGCCTCATGTATTCTTCTCTTCTCCAATACCTGTACATGTATTTACATTGAACAGAAATTTATTATGAAATACATTTACATTGCTTGGGAAAACTAATCAACCAATAAGGGGAAAGAAATTAAATGCTTTCTCACATCTTGTCCTACTAGCGGCAACTCATCTTTGCTGAGATGACCACCATGAACAAACTTCCATGTGCTCTTACATAAACCTGAGTATCTACAAATACATAGCACATACATGCCATTGTTAACTCCATGCTATTCACTTGGTAATGTATCTTAGAGATTATCCCATGGCTATATGTAAAGTCTGCTTTGTGTCACTGTAGGGTCTGCTGATGCTTCATAATTTATTTGGGCCTTGTAGGAGACTGTTACATTTCCCTCTAGGACTTTTTGCCCTTTGTGCATTTTTACAAACTGACACATGTCAATAAAGCCCTAGAAATGGGAATAGAATGTGCTTTTTTTTTTTACTTCAATAAATGTTGCCTATCAGTCTCCACAGAGATGGTGTTATCTTGAGGAACAAAAAGTCTACCATCAAAAGCACATTTGTTAGCCTCACTAGGGAAAGAGAAAAGCTGAATAATTCAAGTATATGGATACTTTCCTCATAACCTGGCAAAGACTACACTGTCATGATGAACTGTCAAAACACAGAGCAAAGCAAAAGGAAAAAACACAATAAAGCATCTTTTATCTCCCTCTGGGAAAGAGGAATCCATGATGTCAATGGCTCCTCAGTTACTTTACATCTATGTATTTGCATCTTAATAGAGTCTTTGGACCCTCAACCTTAGTCATGTCTTTGCATCCTAAATCAGGAGACTGGGCTTATCCAGGCTAAGGAAAGAACACACACACAGTCCACAGTAGTATAGCAAAGTCTCAGGTTTTAATTTTCACATATTGTACACCATTTCTAGAAAGAGAAAGTAGATAAGTCTACCTTTATCTTGAGAGAGGGCAGGAGAGACAAGGGGTTGCGGGAGGAAGGGAGGGTCTGGGTCAAGAGTGAAATAGAGCAATGACTTCAGTACTTGTTGGTTGTTGGTAAGGATAGTATAGGATTGGGGCTGTTAGGGAAGCAGCTTGTTTTTCAAACTCAGATTGTAGAAGTGAACTGAAATGCTGTGAGACACTTCCCTCTTCTTAAGAAACTCCCTGCATCTGGCTTTCATTTTACTTAAGAATTTGTTTAATTAATTCAGCTTTTCCTGATAGCTGAGAATTTCTTTAAAGATCAAGCCCTAGGCAGGGCTTTCCATGTGAGTCTTTCATTCTGGGAACTTTCCCGACTTAAGCCTCAGGCAGAATGCTCCTGACCAAATGAAGAGTAGACAGCCTCTGCCTGGGACAGGGAGGGCTTTGTATCGTAACAAGAATGTAAGCTGGACTGGAGAAAATTTAGAAATTGTCTTTAGAAGATGTTCAAACTGGTATGACAAAACCAATATAAGCTTCCACCTAAATTGATCAAGTATCGTTAGCATTCATACTGCCTCCATAAATATATGAAAGCAAACTGTAGGCGGTGTGCCTTCACTCACCCATTTTCTGCTATCCAGCTTTATCTGCTACAACACTGCTACTATAGACAAGAAAGTTCATGTTAACTCAGCAATATTGCCTAATAACATACAATCAAATATAGTCTACGTTTCATTTCCCCATTTCATTTCCCCATGTGGCTGTTTTGTTTGATTGTTATTTGGGCGTCTAGAATCCAGTCTATGTTCAGACTATGCATAGTGTGTGATAGCTATGTATTGGAACAATATGTTGTATATTTAATAAAATTAGTCTGGAATATCAGAGGACAAGAAATAGCCACAGCCATGCCATGTAGGTCAGGAAGTGGTGACTCATGCCTTTAATCCCATCACTCTAGAGACAGAGATCATTTGAATCTCTGTGAGTTCAAGGCCTAACAGCCAGGCAGTGATGGTGTAAACCATTAATCCCAGCACTTTCGATGCAGAGACAGGAGGATCTCTGTGAGTTTGAGGCCAGCCTAGTCTACAAAGCTACAAAGCAAGTTCAAGTTCCAGGACAGACAGGACTATTTACACAGATAGAAAAAAAAAAAAAAAAAACTCACAAAACATGATTTTGTCCTCTGATATTCTAAACTAAATTTATTAAATGTACAATATTACCACAATGTATGCTTTAATCTAAACGTTATGATTTAATGGGCAGCACTACCTGGTTGTGTGCCACATGCCTGTGATCTTAGCTATTCTCAAGCAAAGGCAAGAAGATTACAAATTCCAGACATTCTCAAGCAACTTAATAAAACCCTGTCTCAAAATAAAAATGTGTAAAGACCCAGGGATGTAATTCAGTGCTGGGTGCTTACCTAGTATAGGCAAGGCTTTGGTTCAATCTTCAATAACACAAAAATTAAAATAAAAATTCAATAAATAAATTGTCCTGAAAGCTTATTAAAAATACAGACTTGGTTTGAGAAAGGAATCCATGGTTAATTCCTTGCTACCAAGCATGAGAACCTGAATTTGAATGTCCAAAGTCCAGGTACACAACTGTAAACCCATTGCTCCTAGAAGTTAGGAGGTAGAGACAGGAGAATCACAGTAGCTTCTCAGGCAGTTAGTAGTTAGTAAACACCCTAGTGACCAACAAAGAGACAACTATAGCAAAAGCTAAGAACTGATACCTGAGGTTATCCTTGGACCACCACAAGTGCATCATTGCATATACATTTCCACACTCGGACCCAGGCATATTCACAGACACACCCATACACATAACAATAATAACAACGAGAGATAAGACTTCCTATTCTCACCCCAGAGATATTGAATCCAACTTGAAATTTAGCAATCTTCTCAGAATATCTGTAAAAACAATAAAATTTGAGAAGCCCTGGTCTAACCATTACATCCACACTGAAGTGTTGGTTTTGTAGCATTAACTATTCTGCAAGTGGCAGGCCAATTCTGTAGTAGAACAATTTGCATTCTGGGTCTGCCTGAAGCTTATCTATGCTTGGTATTATTATAACATTATTTAGGGACTTATGTCTGGTTATATATGGCTGTATGCTTAGTCATTCATTAAGGGGACAGCTAGCAACAATTTAGTTGTGAAACACTCCTTGTTGTGAATACCTAATCTGTGGAGTAGCATTCTGAAGACGTAAGTGTCTCCCACTCAGCAGTCTGGCATTTCTTGATGATCCTTATCTCAATCATTTACTATCCTGTAGATTGATGATTAAAGACTATTAGATGCTGTCATTCCTTCCACACACTGCCTATGTTCTATAAAGATGAGCTCTCCATTAGCAGGGCTACAGCAGGTGGAAGTTGCACACAGCAAGCCAGACAACAAGTTGAGGTATAGCACAGAGGAAGACAAACTGGACTGTGAGAGTTACTGTGGTATGAACGATGGCCATCCTCAGGAAAAGACAAAGACAAAGAAGGAATTGGGACTAGATGACAAAATACATTGATAGATGGGGCCAATAGGACAAAGTACTAATTCCATCTTCAGAGTTGGAAGATTTCCTAATTTCACATCTGCTTCCAACTCCATGCAGCCACCTTTCAAGACTATAAGTATCATACTTGCCTGTTGTGATGCTCAAAGAGTATCTCATGGCCCAGACATGCTGACACAGTCACAAGGCTAACTAGAACTATAACACCTCAGAGCCTAGACCCACTGAATCATAATCCCTATTTTCATGAATATCTCACAGGATGGTAATTATTTGCAACTGAGAGAAATACTGTTTTTAGCCACTGTGATCCAAATCTCAGATTTACCAAACCAAGGGTTTCCAATAAAAATATTTTCTTTGGGGGTCTTCTATAACTATCATTCAGTTTCACCTTGGGTTTTGGGTGAACATGCTGCTGCTCTGTCTGCCTTAATCTAGAAAAACAATTCTGCAGAGAATTAACCTTCACAGCCAGTTATGACCAAGTTTCTCATCTCTAGGATCTTTCATAATACTTAAGTCACTTCTCTGTGCCTTAGACAATTTCTAATTCTTGGAGTCTAGTTAAAGGCCAATACAATATGACTCAGTAAGAATTTGGCTCCCAGAGTAACCTTTGTTAAATGTTAGATAATCTTAACTTAATGATAATAGAGATCTCCATGTGCTGTGAGCCAGAGACCACCTTAGAAGACAATGAGAGCCAGCAAGGAAGATGTTATGGAATTTTCTCTAGAATATTCTGCACTTTAGTTGCCTTTGATGATTTTCAGTAACAGAGGATTTTGTTTGAAAAGCAAATTTGAGGACCAGGGACATTTACATACTTTTGTTCCATGCCCTCCACCATTAATCTAACAACAAATAGACCTTCCAGGGAATTATGACAAACTAAACACATTATAAGGCTCAAAGCGGTCCTCTCAAATAGCTAGTATTTTCACACAATTGCTAATAATTTACTACGATATGACTCCAACAGCCCAGAGTAGGAATCATTGGCTCTCTAACTACAGTAACTAAAGGAGAGAGGAAAACCGTTCTAGGCTAGTGATTGAGATGAGATTATTTCACCTGGAGACAGACTAAGCAAGATCACCCTTTCCATCATTCAGAAAGAACTCTAGTACTGTTGGAATGCCCATCAGATGTCCACAGAGGCTAAAAGAAAAGAGGAAGTATATTTAAGAAAATGTATCAGGGGTTGGTAACCATGGTGATTGTTGTTTTCCTGAGCTACTTTATGGAGCTGAGATGATGGCCTGGGGGAACCCGTTTGTTTGCATCTAAGTCAAGTCTGTGTCCTTACTTATTCAAAGCCAAGTCACTGAGTAGGATAGTTCTCATTTCTCCCAGACAAGGTCTCAAATTTCTGGACAAAGTTTATTAAAAATTGTTTACAGATAACACTCAGTCCAGTACCTACCTTGAGTCTAAATAATCTCTGACAAATTTTAACAGTCATCACCATGTCTGATAAATGTAAGCAGTACTCATATACTTAGGCTTTGCTTCTCCATCCTCAAATGCAAGAGTTTCTTGTGGAAGAGGGAGGAGAGGACAATGAACTGCTCTGTCCTTGCCCCAGAATTGGCCCCTGATTCAAGTATCTTGGCATTCTTCTCTACAAATCAACTTTATGGTCTGAAAGATGTCTGAGCCTGTCTCTCACTTTGAATCTGGAATCACACCTACTATACAGGTAGCTAGAGGAAGCTGTAAAGATCTTATTTTCTTCAGCATAGGAACAGTCACATTTCTGTCCTAAATTCCTTGGGTAAAGAATGAAGGATCAAGACCCCCTGCCAGTGTTTTTGGCTATTTTCTGCCTAAAAATCAAGAAGGAACTCTTAGTTGACAGGCAAAAGTAAGACCTTCCCTTACATGTCTGCACCCTATCCCATACATTCTCCTCCCTCCCAAAATAAGTTCTTATACCCTTGTTCAAGGTTGTTTTGGAGGCCAAGAGTATCAGCATCACCTAGGAACTTGTGTGAAATAAATAATGTCAAGCCAAGCTCTACTCAAATTTGCTGAATGAGAATTTACAACTGAACATCTTCAGCATTTAAGCTCCAGGAATTCTGTCTTTAAGCACTCTGGTTCTTTCATAGCTTGTGCCACAACTCACCGTTATGATTCCATATTTATTAATAGTTCTTAAGGGACTATTTTAATTAACTCTTCCAGGGAGTGATATTACACACCACGAATCTCCCAGAGCAGAATGAATGATTCTCTAGCTTCTCTGCTACTAGGATGGCTCTGCTGGCAGTTCCTCTTCTACTAGTCACTCTAGGTATCTAGTTGATACAGGGCAGTTGATGCATTTGGTCATGTTAGACTTCATCTAAATGGAACACACACCTTTCTGCGTGTGTTTGTACTTAGTGCTAATCGAAAGTCATGCTTGGCATTAAGTCAACTGCTTAATAAATTTTGAATTGCTGGCTGTTTTCTCACAGAGGCAACATAAAGGGGAATTTTGTGATGTCAGGTTTTCCTAAGAAGCATATGGGTAATCATGCAATCACAGATGTAAAGCATTATTCCCCACATTAAGAACTGTAGGGGAAAAAACACACACACAATCAAAAGCAGAAAGGGAAGGACCTTCCAAACTGATTTTATGTCCCTTCTCCTAAAAAAACTGGGTCATGGATTTATAGACTTTCTCCAGATTAGTGGAATACCAAGGCTTTCATTTCCAAGGCCTCCCAGGCTGAGCTCCACCTCTTGGATTAAAAAAGGAACCTACCTCTCAGATAACAACGTGTACACAGAAGAATGACAGAGTTTATGGGGACATAAACTAAAATAGCACTTCCAGATGGTCATCAGCACTTGCACAGAACACTAGGAAAGTTAGTCAGTGATCAACTTCCAGTAGACAGTGCTTTCATCAACCACTTAACTTATTTACAAGGAAGTCTATATAGACATTTATGATTATTATAGAAACTATCGTATGTAGTATAATTCGAATGTATAAATACACCTCTTTTTATGCTACATATTTATAAATAGTTGCTAATTTTATCTGGATATGAACTTGCAATAAATCTATGAGGTCAGAGAACCAGTTTATTTACAATATGATCACAATCTTTAGAATATAAACACTAATTAGTTCACAATTTCCAACAATAACTGAGGTAGAAAGATATTTTCCATGTATGTTTATAACACTTACAGATGAACCAAATATGGAAAGAAAACAAATTGTGTCATTTTTTTCTCTTCATTTGATCTTATGTTGATGTAATTTGGGGCAGGGAGGATTGATGCAAGGGGGAAGATGAATGTGTGAAGGAGAAGAAAGTTCCTGAATAGGAGGTAGAAGTTCCAGCTGTGTTCCCCAGTTCCATGAACTCTCTGTGTCTCCCTGCAAAAGGCATCTTTCCCTGTTTCTTGTTTGTGAGATGTGGGTGATGACCCCGCTCTTCTCTCTTTCCTTCCAGGACTCCACTCCCCGAACAACTGACAAGCTTCCCCTTAAAGGAGGTAAGATCTCAGACTTAGGAATGACTGTGTAGTGAATCATGCAGATGAACCCACAAGGTGAGATGCCCACTTATCAACAAGAAATGCCGCGGCTGTCCTCAATAGCAGTGGGGTGGGTGGAGGTGGGGGCTGACAGGGATGAGATGATGCTTATGACTCATCTGGGTAGCCCCAATCACTCCGCTGATCCATATAAACCTCCCGCCTGCCTATAACATTCTCACTAGCAACACTCACCATTGGTGTAACCATGCTTGGACCCTCGCAAGACCATAAGGCAACCATGTATTTAGAGCTGGAAACCCTAAATTGAACAAATTTTAATATGACTCCACATCCCCCCTGAAAGTCTCAGTTACACATCCCTTAAACAGTAATCACAGTGCTTACCTCACTGTGGTTTTAGAAGAGCCAATCAGGAAAAGCTCATGATTGCTTTGCATAGCAACCAGCATATAGTAATGGTAAAATAACTGGCACTAGTCAAAATATCTAATAAAGTTGAAGACCCGTGAAAACAGACTCATTCCCTCTATGGTACTAGTCACAGAAGCTATTGATTAACATAACTAGTCCCTATGGAGATATATGCAGAATTCAGTTAACATTCAAGATTAAATTCAAGATCATCTAACTAATGCTGTCATGGCTCAGAGAAGGAAAAATCAGACTTAAAGACAGTGTTTTGTTCAATATCATATGGGCTAAACAAAAAGGTCCTTGACTCTAATTTAGTGTCTTTATATCCAAAATATCAATCCCCACCTAAGTGCCACCCATAATTTTCAGAGCCTGGGTAGCAAGCATAGCTGGCTAACCACAGAACTAATGGAGGAAAGGGTAGGGACATGGGACAGGTAGGTAGGTAGGCCTTCATGGACACCAGGGTAGGGTTGCTGGGCATCCTCAGGACCAGAGCTCCTTACACCAAGAGCATTGCACTTGTAGTTTCTCTCCTTCAGGGCACTCTACTGGAGACTTGGGAAGTAGGGTAAAGAGGCCCTGATGTACAGGCCTTCTGAAACTTGTAAGACAGATAAATAACCTTACCTTGATGAACAATGCCTCTGTCAATATTGACCAAAGTCACTTAGCTCCTAAAATGTGGTCTCATTTCCCATGCCTATGTAAATAACCAGTTATATAGTCAAGGAGCAAAATAAAGTGTAGACGCCACAGACATTGTCTACAAAGATCCAGATTGTAAATATTCCAGGCTTTGCATGCCTCTCACCTTGGCTAAAATCAGTCCTTCAGTTTGCCATGATTAGGATAGCAAACCAATACCCAAATGTTCAGGTATGATTGCAACTCCCTAGAACTTGTTTACAGGATGAGCAGTGGTTGGATTTGGCCCATAGACCAAAATAACTGACTCTTGTGATACAGACAAAATATATTTTGAAGTCAGACATACTGCTAACTTGTGGAATGTTTCTACAGAGCTTATACTCCAATCATAGGTTGCCAAGTACAAACATCCACTGTGACTAGTGAATTACAGCTGGCACCAGATTACATGGAATAGAAAATAAAGAACAAAGTTGTTCTCTTGCCGGCTAGTCAGTTACACATAAGGTGAAGACATTCTTGGCAAGCACAAGTGTGAAAATGCCCCTTCGGTCATGGTAAGAAATTAATATAGGTAGATGCTAGATTGTTTGCTCTGTCACTTACTTTTTTTTTAATGATCATAAGAAACAAAATGAAATCTGTCTTCTCCATGTTGCTCCCCATCTTTTGATTTGAGGGAGAAATTTCTTTAACTCATGAAATTCCAAATTTGGGGAACCATAGATTTGACCACTTGTGAGTTCCCTCCTTACCTGGATCATGCCCCCAACAAAACCTAGAGGCAACAACAACAAAATAGCTTCTGATTCAGTGTGTCTACAACTATATTCTGTTTGTCAGTGCTGATAATAGCTCCCTCCCTATTTCCTTTGGGTTGGTCTGAGTACAGGCTGGAGGGGTGGGGCTTATCCATTAACATTCCCATTTGTAGATAGGTGCTGAGATCCAAGAAGTCAGAGTGACTTTCCAGGGTCTATGCAAGAGACTACAGTGTGGCAAATGTGAGAATCCCAAGTTGCCTCTGTTACTCCTGTGAGATAGCTAGCACACTGCTGCATGCTCCTCACTCCCACTTTTAATGTGCATCTATACTTGCCTTAGCTGCACAAACTGTAGACAGTGTAGCCGGGTGAGTAAAACCTGAGTAGCAACTGAGGGCACATCCTGAGCCACCGCATTATCAGGCTAGGGTCTGCTCTCCAAACATCACTATTAACTATTCTAAATGACTTTGAAATGGAGACTGGAAGGCATGGACTTGTAAGTAAGTAAAGTGCCTACTGCATAGTGTGAAAGCCAGCATGATATCTCATCATTCACAGAAAATGCCAGGAGCAGCTATGTCTACTTATAATCCCAATATTGAGAAGGTGGAGACAGGAAGATCTCCATGGCTCACTGGCCAGCCGGAGTAGTCAAATTGGAAGGCTCCAGGTTCAGTGATAGACTTAAAAAGTGAGATAGCAAGCAACTGAAGAATAAATCCCATATTGATCTCTGGCCTCTACATACATATACACATATGAATGCACACACACACACACACACACACACACAAACACACACACACACACACACACACACACACACACGTCTTAAAAAATGTGAATCTACAAGTGCTGTCACAAACAAGCTTGTCTTAACCCCAAACAAGAAGTAAATTGCCCTCTTTGAAAAAGAAATAAGGAGGTATTGGAGAAAAGAAGGACACTATTACAAAACACCCCAGGCAGGGCATACCTACTTTCTAGAAATTTCTGAGAAGAAATCCCAGAGGTGGCATGAGATTGGTCAAAAGGAACAAAGCCACAAGGATGGGAAGCCTTCAGCCATGAAAGCTGTTAAAAAAAAAAAAATCTGCCACTTTCAGGAAACCAGCAGTGACCAGAGTCTGGGATGCAGGCTCTGCACAGATGCTGAAGTAGCCGCACAGGATATCCTTAGCTACAAGGAAACCACAGAAAACCACACCTATATTGGTAATAAGTCCTAACAAGCTTGCCATTCCTAGCCAGAAGAGGCCCCAGCTGACTGCCAACCCGCACTCACTCCACTGTGCTTGAGTTTTGTGGGTCATTGTAAGGGTTTGGCTGGATCCATGAGAAGCAGAAAGACTGGGATGCAAACCTTTTCAGTACTTTCCTTACTGAGTTTTAGTCTCTCCTCTAGAGATAGAGTTATCTTGCCTTTTGCAGGGAGCCCACCATGAACATGAAATGGAACCAAAAATATACCTTCATTTTTCTGCTTGATTGAACCTGAGAGCATCCATCTGGTCCAGCTTGCTCTGCCATGTTCCATGAAATGACTCTATCTTCTCCACATACCAAGGCTCCTGCATCTTCTCATCACTTCTTGTTCTGATGTTCTACTTCCACAGAATTTTGAATCTCTTACATTGCTCATGCTCTGGGCTTATTTGTCCAAATCTCAGATATCAGCTTCCTTCACCTAGATTTCCCTCTAGTCCTAGCAGAACCTTGCTTCTTTGTATAGCAATGCCTGCAGAAAGACTTGAGACATAAAGAAAACCTATCATGGTAGCAAGGTAGAGCACTGTGTCTCTCAGCAGGTGGTGGAGACCTTTGATGCTCTCTTGTAAAGCAGAAACTACTCCAGTCACTAGGAACTTCTCAGAGACTAGCATACTCCATCACTAAGTTCGGAAACTGCACTTCTAGGCAGGTTTAAGGTAGTCATGTGACCTGGGTTTATCCCATCCCCTGTCAGTAGGATATTTTTTTCCACAGTAAATGCTATGTGGCTCATGGTACCCAGAGGTTCTGGAAGCCCTAAGGAAACTCAGACATGAAATGCAGGTTTGGGGGAACCCTTCTACCCATTATTCAACCTGGCTTGAATTCTGCCTCCAGCTGGAAATGGACCCCAAAGACAAAGAGCTAGACTGGAATACAGTCTTCCTACAGTCCAGCCTTGAAACACGAAACAGCTGTTTTCCTGTCAGAGCCGTCTGTTCCCTACTACTGAGGGTTTAATCTCAGGACTGAACCATACGGCTGAAGTCTGGGATGAATGGGTTTTGCTTCTTATGTAAAATCTGTGAATTGAACAGCTATCCCAGAATCCTCTGACCATTTCATTATGTCGATTTTTTTACATGGTTTGGCAAGATTCCCTTCTCACCTTGTGCAACTAACAGGGAAGTATGAGCATCAAAATACCCAAGGTGTTCGTTCTCTACAATAAAGACATGCTGAGGGTGAGAAAACTGAACAGTCAAAGGGACTAGTGTCTCCTCAGGAATCCACTGTCACAGTCTATGATCGCCACGTGCCATGGGGGGCAGCTCTAATGACAGATGACAAAGAGGGGCAGCCTTCCTTTCCTTCACACCCTTTCTCCACAAGAGAACAGCCACAGGCTGGCAGTCCCCCACTCTGTCTGAGGGGTAGAGCCAGTCCGTCCAGGAAGCCTGTCTACAGTCTGTCACTTTCACTTTCCATTTTCTCTTCTCTCCTCTTTATGGCAGTGCTGGATGCCTTCCTCTGCATGGTGGGGCCGAGCGGGGGCAGTGGTGAATTGCTTTTCAGCAGATTACTTCACTGGCCCCAAGAAATATTTGTTCCTCCATTCACCCTGAACACCCTCACTGAAACCCAATCCTAAACCTACTTTCTCTTTTCAAGGCAGAGCTAACAGGAATTAGAAATCTGTCCAAAAATAATAATTAATAATAATACCCATGAAGGGAGCCATTCAGACCGAAGTGCAAGGGGAGAGGCTCTCTGGGGTTCTGAGGCCACCATCACGAATCCTGAGGAGGGAGGGGAAGAGAGGTGGAAGGAGAGAACACCAAAAATGGTGAAAAGCTGACGTGTGATTCTAGAATTGACAGATAAAACTTGCCAGTCTTTACAGCGGCTGCAGCACCTTTCCCTATTATCCAAAGACTTTAGGAGAGCGAGGGAGGTCGGAAGGACGGAGAGAAGAGAGTCCTGCTCCCCAAACTGGTTCCTTTTTATATTCAGTTCAAGCCCCAGACACATCTGTGGTCTTAAATCTCTGCCAGCCAGGTAGCCCAGGCTCACTGCAGAAGGGAATGGACAATTGGTGTTGTTTGTGTGGTGTATATCAGGGTTGGTGCTCTGCCTTATTTTATTTAATCCATGGCCACCTGTTGAGATATAGATTATTTTCACCTTGAAGAAGAAAGAACACTTTAAAGAGGCCTGCATGCTTGTGCTGAACCAAATGGCTAGGAAGTAGCCAGGGTGAGACTTAGACACTTGCGTCTGAGCCAAAGCCTGACTTTTGAGAAATCTTAGGTATTTCAACATTGTCAATAATCTGGGGCATTGTAAAGGCTATTTAGAATGTTAGAAGAAATTTAAGATGTTTCTTAAACATCTTCCCCCTTATACATCAATTCAATATGCCTTTAATACACATTAACTCCAAAGAAATACTCCTAGGGACAAATATATTTACTTTACATATCACAACAGATTGGTACTTAGGAGCCTTCCATCTCTCAAAAGCCTTAATTGGATTTATGTGAATTCCAACTTAATTTCAACCCATTTTTATTCATTGTTTTCTCTATGTTCAATAATAAGCATGCTATCTATCTGGGATTTCCCAAGTACTATCGTGAATCCACAGTCATCCATTTGTCCTTTTAAAAATGAATGCTTGCCTGCTCTTTATGTATGTATCATAAATGTTTTTGGTCTGGTGGCATCAAGGAAATAATTAGATTTGAAGGCCTGTGAAATTACTCACCCCTTACCCCGAAACCTGCCCCCTTCAAATTAAGGGTTCACTTTGGTCCCAAATGCTGCTGAAAATGTAGATTCCTCTAGATGTCACTGTTGGGACTTTCCTGGGTGTTCTCCAAGTGAGGTAAAACTAAAAATATAGGCCTCTTCCTTTCTTCGAAGATTAAAATATTTCCAAGAAGTCTTCATCCTTCCCTAAGAGTAAAGCGAGCCTCAAACAATTGTGTACAGGAGCAAGAAAGTCTAATCTGACAGGTGATACCATGGATTTCATTTTAATAAGCATCTCATTAGCCAATCCATCTTGCCACAGAGCTGTGCCAAGATAACAAGGAAAAGAGACAAGAAGAGAATGGACCTCACATTTGCAGTGTCTCCAATGGCCATGTATTGGGCCAGTTATTTGACATCTATAATCTTGGTGTATCATATCAGCTACTCGCCTGTCTTGATTGTGACCTGTCCTCACTTTGCTGGTACAGTAGCTAAAGTTCCAGGAGAGAAAATGATGGATCTTCACTAGAACCATATTCTCTCTGAGAAGTACCATCTGCCCAGTCCTTACAGAAGAGAGTCTGCAGAGCATAAGCTGACTAGCATTTAGATCACATGTCATCTGGCTAGAAAGCCCAGGTGCCCCAACTTTCATCTTCAAGTTACCTTCTGACCTTCTCCCACCCTGCAGGATCAGAAAGACTCCATGGCTGCTTTTTCCATAGCGCCCTCCAGTTTTGTCTTGAGACTTCAGCTGCATTGTGTGAAATGGTTGCACATGCATGTCTCCTTTTAACACTTACTACTGCACAGAAAGAATGAAAACTAGGGGGCGGCGCACAGCACTAGGAGTGAGGGAAACTGCTCTGAGCCCAGCTTTGAGGCTCTTTCATCTGATGTAGGGTTTGGAAACCCAGCCTCTCTGGGCCCAGTCTTCCCACTAATAAAATCCATAATCTCTATTCGCATGACCCTTTAGGTCAAGCATTATAAAAATCTCAAGAAGGGGGTCTAGTTTTAAATTTGCCACAATCCTTAACATCTCGTGTATGGTCCTTACTGTCACTGTTACCTTCAGTGATCTCGACCACCACCCCAACCCACTCCCAGCTGCTCTCTGGGAAACTAGACACTGGAATTTTATTGACATACCTTTCTCTTCAGTTTTTCAAAGGAAAGAATAGTCCATCGTGCTTCCAGAATCCAAAGCTTATCAACCAACACAAAGTGCTGACTCCATCTTTATGAAAGCTTTGATGCTCAGAAAAATATATGGAGTCTGCAATTATCTGAAGACAGGATGACTTGCCAAAGAATCTGGAATTTTGGAGTCTTATCCTGTCTCTGTCACTAACTCACTTTTTGACCTAAGACAAGCCTTCAATGGGGCAACATTGAGAACATAGAAGTCGTGGGTTTGCCAGGATTGGATGGGGGTCTTGAAGGCAGCTTCTACTTCAGAAACCATACAAATTCTTACAGAAGCAGTTTGCTTGTAACTTAGAGTGCCACCAAGGTGAAATTTTTTCCTTCTATCCGCTGTGTCTCTGAAAATAGGAACATATGCAGACATATTCTCCTATCGTAGGTTAGAGCAGCAGGCACATAAAAGCAAAAACTTGGAACCAAGACTGACTTCCTGGTCCCACCTTCCCCTTCACATCCACATCAGTACTGGCAGCACAGAAATACATCAGGTCAGTCTGCTGGAATCATCTAGGGAGGCATTTCCAGATCTCAGTCTACAGTGCTCTCCATCTAGATAACAACACTAAAATCTAAAAGAGAAAAACTCCCAGAATCCCATCACCCAATGCATCATTTCATCTCTATCGCAGAGAGTTGTCTTATTCCATCTCTCAAACTAAGCCCTTCCAGACTCATATTGACTGGGAAAACAGAGAGCAGAGATACAGTTCACAGCCTTGACACCCAATCCTCAAATCTCTGGGGCCATTGCAGGGTTCCAACTGCATGGGGTCCTCTCTTGAAAGCTTCATATCCACAGTAGAATGTCTTATCATGGATTTCCAAGCTGATGAAACTCAAGCTACATAGCTGGTACCGCACATAATATTGTTTAGGTCATAACAAGAGCCCTGTGACTTTCAAAGCAGCCAACTCACCCCTTGATCAACACTGACTGGACAAATATTCAAGTTTCTATCTCTGTGACTTGGGTCATAACTTGGGTGTCCTTGGTGCAGGTCTGCCCCCTACCATGTGGGAAAAAGTGGGTCAGAGTGGTATTAGCCACATTGGCTGAGGACTTTTTAATCCTTCAGAAACCACTGAGACCCTTGGTGTTTGGCCCCCACCCAAGCATCTGGTACTCTTCTTATTTGGCAACCTCTCCAGATGTGAAAGAACAGAGATGTTGCTTCTGGGGTCTTCTTCAAGCACAACAATGCCTCTCTCTCAACAATCAGCCTCTCCTTGCGGCAGCTCCAATAAATGCCATTCTTAGAAGAAGATGAAGCCCGTGTTTTTTACTTTAGCATGAAACTATCTAATTGATTCTTTAAGAAAAACTAAATTATGCCTTCCATTTGACTTCAGGAAATGCAAATGCTTCAAAATAAGATTGCTTTTTTCCATCGTGGGGTTTCTCAGAATTAAAACTGAAGTTACCCCACTGTACACGTGAAGACCAAAGGGGAAAAACAGGAGAAAAAAAAAGAGAGAGAGAGCTCGAATGTGTGAGAGGCAAGCCTGGGCTTGTACTTCTGCCAACATCTGTTTGTAGATGCTTAGCCCTTTCAGATGTCACCACAAGCCACCTCATACAAAGGAGCCTTTGGACAAGAGAAATACAGCCTGTATCTTACGTGACATCCCGACTCTGGTCAAGGCCATGAGTCCTACTTTCCCAACTAACTTTGACAGAATCTGAGAGGGTGAGGGGAAGGGAGAAAGCCAAGAATCCCTACTCAGGACACTGATGCTCTAAAGTACTGAGTTGGCTCCTACTCAAGGGAATACGAGAGATGGACTAGATGACTTCATTCAGCAAATTCTCACAAAGCATCTCCATGGCTGAACAATAGCAGAGACTAAACAATAGGCACTGCCAGGGTGTTTCAAATGATGACTGGCTTGGTAGAGGAAGGGGTTCCAGGGGAAGGAATAGAAAGTATTCAGGGGGAAACATCTCCATGTGGTTGTTTAGGGGAACTGCAAACCTCCAAACTCTAGTAGGTGGGGAAAAATCTGGTTGGCCAGTAGAGTTTCATTGGCTGAGTTTTAATCTCCACTCGACCAGCAACTAGCTTTGTGGCCAAGTACAAGCCAGGTAACATGTTAAAGCCTAGAGTTTCTTATATACATGATAGAAATAACTATAAACTGCCTTTCATAGAACAGTTATGAAAATAAAATGAAATGATAGCTGTAGCATGTTCAGCAAAGTGCCACAAAAATAGTCAACATTACTTGGATTGATAATAGTGATGGTGATGTTGATTGCTGTTAAGACATAGAGGATGAGGGACAGTACAGGCTGAAACTAGAGCGATTAGGAGGAGTTAGAACCCAAGAAGTCATGAATGGCATCCATAAGAGCTGTAGGTAACAGAAACCAGAGAGTAATTCCCTGCAAAAACAGCCAGATTTGTATCTCTTTGTTTTCTTCCAGTTGATGTTCTACAAACTCAAAGATGAGACTACTGGACAACAGAGAATCTCATGTAGTCACTGTCCATTAACATATCACACATTTGGATCAAGGTTCTGATTATACACATCCCATGAGTATGTGCAGGGCAAAGGAACCTGCTTAGATGAGAAGCATGGACTAAGAGCTAGAGTGGGAGCTGGTCTGCAGCCTTTTATGGGCCAGAAGCTCTTTGTGGATCAGGAACAGCATGCTAGGGGTTCCTCTAGTAGTGAACTTGCTCAGACAGCAGAGGGAACTCTTCACTAATCTTTGAACTACCCTCAGATCTCAGGGACTTTCCCAAATCTGAGCAGAGAAAGCAATGTGATAGAGAAGGTGCTCATACTATTCTTACTATCTGAAAGAAAGCACAGCAGGGCAAAACCCCTCTTGCATGAGCTTATACTTATTAGTCTCTAATGGATGGACTCAGTGCTCAGCTTGGTGACATCACCAAAATGGCATCAACATCAGGTTGGAGAGCTTCGAGTTTAAAGATAGAGTCAAGGCCCAAAAAAGAGATGAGATTTGCTCCAAATAAGTTGAATTCATGAGTCATTACAGGAAATGTATAAGTGGGTTTTCATCACACACCAATAGTTTGTTACAATAAGAAAGAGTTATTGTTCTTTTATTTAATTGAATTGTAATTAAAAATATTTTTATTTCTCAAATTCTTTAATGATACAAATACTGTGTTTGCCTCTACCAAAGAAGCCCCAGACAGAAGGCTTCCTGCTCAGATGTCCTTAATGCTTTGTCCTCTGAAGACTGAGTGGAGTGTTTTTATCTTTGTTGTCTAGCAGGGTGGCTTAAAGAAGAAATTCCATCCTCTGGCATGAAGCAGATGTAGGGAATCCTCCCAATTCCACATGCTTATTCAGCCTTGAGCATGTCCTTGAGCATCTTCATAAAAGTTGATCCTGGGTTAGTCTGAGAACCAGATTAACAGATGCAGATAAAAGCAAGTCCAGTGTCCACACGGCATGCTCGGTAGCAGTAACTCCATTGTTGTTTCTATTAGGGAAACCAGTGTTTGGTCTGAAGGACATGAGATTTCCAGTCTCCCTCGACCTGTTAGAGGTCAATAACACTTGCCATGAGGACCGTCGAGAATGGTGCCTAGTACACTGTAAGAACTCAGATCATATTTGTTTAACATTTACAGTCTTTATACAGCCCCAGTAGCGGTAACAAATTAAAACAATTAACTTCAGAAACATGAAAATCCTAAGCCTTTTAACAGCAAAATGAGAATGAAAGTTCGAGGTTGTTGTTTTAATTTAACCACACAAACAAAAACAGAATAGTAAATGGGAATCTCAGAGGGTCGCAGAAAAACGTTTGTCTACAGTCCCCAGAGGAGTACAATTTATGTCTGATTTTATTTTTAGGAAATTGCTCAGAGGACCTCTTATGTACCATGAGAAGAATTCCTTTCAAAAAGTCATGGGCCTACCTCCAAGGTCAGTAACCAAAGCCAGAAAAATCTAACCCCATGAAGGCCATGTCTTGGGCCAATTTCCAATCCAGAAGATAGAGTCTTCTGGCTAAAGGTGATCTGTACATGTGTTCTTAGCCAACATCATACATTTCATAAATTGAATGTGAGTGTTTTAGAAGAAGAAGACTGTTTGTCTCCAAAGTTGCAAGGCTCTTCTTTCCTCAGACCTATTTTTTTTTTTTGTGGGGAGAGTATAGTTGTGGGTCTAGAAGTGGCATAATTTAAAAAACAAATTAATAAAAAAGCTGTGTTAGGGGTTGTCTTGGGTGTGGATATGACTGTAGACAGATGGACAGATGTGCAAATCTCCCTCAGCTGGTGGGCCATTCACTCCTTTGTGTTTCCTACCTGGCCTTTGAAGACATTTTGGTCCCTCACCTCTCCCTTTTTCCACCACCACCAGAGCTGTGTACTCACCTACTCATTTGGGCCAAGTCTTTTCACTAGAGAAAAGAAAGAACGGCCTCCATCTCTACCTCTACTAAGTTATTCACAGGGGAACTACAAAATTGCCTGGTCCCCAGGTTGACAGTTTAATGAGTTCCTTGGCAAACGGTTGTTTGCATATTGCAGTGTGCTTCAGGTAAGAGTCCCTTGTAAATGAAACAGTAAGAGGTACTTAGAACATGAAAGGATGAGCTAAGGAAGCAATGGCCAAGATTCTCTGAATAGCCCTTTTGCTTTAAAAAAAAAAAATCTCATTTTGCAGTTAGATTACTTCATGCCTTTCAATTGAATTGCAGCATGGTTTTAAAAAAAAAAAAGCAGTGAATCAATTAAAATCAGCATGCCAGCTTCCGGGTTCTGGAAGCATCTTTACTGATCAGTGCTAATTTTCATTTGTTAGGATTCAGAGAAAATTAGCTTTCACACAAACATTTTAGCTTAGAGGCTTTGTTAACTCTCTGCCTCTCTAACTGTCCTGGGTGGCAGGCTCCTTACTGTGAATTCCAGAAACCCATGCAAGATTGCTTGACTTCCCTTTAAGGAAAGGAGACATTTGAAACTTCATACCATGTTAAAGGGTGTATCTTATATTTAATTAAGTATATGTCAATCACCTACAATATATGTTTCATTATTAACATTTTCAAGCATACATATAGCATACTTTGGTTTTTATCTTAAATGCAAAAGTTAACAGAGATTCTCCTGAATAACCAAATCAATACTGAAATTGAATGGTGTTGAATGTCACGGTACTGACACCATCTGCAATGCCTATCAAACCAGTAGTCGGGACTAAATGCTCATTTATGACAAGTGATATAATAGCATGCATCTTGTAGCAAAATACAGTCCACCTGAGTATGATCTAAAGAGAAAGGAACCAAGAGAAATGGCTTGGGGGGGAAGTAACTGATTTGTCAGCATGAGGATCTAAGGCAGAGGATTAGAATCCAGTTTTTAAAAGCCAAGTATGTTTTCTTATGCTTGCAATACCAGTACTGCTAAGGCAGGGACAGGGGATCCAGCCGGGTCTACTTGGCAAGATTCTGGCCAGTGAAAGTCTCCATTCAAAAACAAAAGTGAAGAGGATAGAGAGATGGCTCAGCAGTTAAAGAGCACTTGCTGCTCTTCCGGAGGACCCAAGTTTGATCCCCAGCATTCACATCACTACCTATTTTTGAGTTCCATCTCCAGGGCATCTTATGCCCTCTTCAGACCTTTATAAGCACACACACACACACACACACACACACACACACACACACACACACACACACTAGTCCAGCTAACGAGAGAAAAAGAAAAATGTATATGAGGGATCAGGATCATGAGAAGAAGACTTACAGAGATATCTAACTGGAGCTATTGGGAGCTCACTGCATCCAAAACAGCCACTGGGGAACCTTTATAGAAAGGAACTAAACCTTCCAAAGGTAATGACTGTCAAATGGCATAGGCAGTTTGTGAAGCCTCTTGGAGTAGGATCAGACTACTAATGCATGAACCGCCATCTTGGAGCCCATTCCCTATAGAGGAACACCTAACCCAGCCTTAATACTGGGATGAGGGACTCAGACCTACCTCAACTGAACATGCCAAACTGAACTGACCCACCTTGGGATTCCTTGCCCTCTTTGGGGAATGGATAGGGGGATGGGGTGGGGGGAGACTGAGGGAGGACTGAAGGAGGAACTAGGAAGAAGGAAGGGTGAGGGATCAGTGGTATAAATGGAAAAAAAAAACTTTTTAAATAAAATTTTTTCAATGAAGGAAAAAAGAGAAAGAACTAGAAAAACAGAAAAAATACAAAAAGAAAGTAGATGCTATGTAAAGACTGATTCCCAAGGTTGTCCTCTGGACAAAATACACACATATATATGTGTGTACCTGCATCTGCACACATTCATGAGTCTAATACAAACACATGTATACACGTACACATAGATACTAAAAAGGTAAAAAGAAAACATTAACAATCATAGGATGTGACAGATAATAATTAAGAGAATAAAACATCTACAGGTTCTGTTAGAAAACCCTCTTGCAAGGTCTTTTCTTTTCCAGTGCAGTACTGTATGTGATCCATCCCCCTAGCTTTGAGTATTAAACAAAACAACAGATGGTTTTCTCCCTGTACCTTCATAGGTAGAAACAATGAGCTATGAAAGAATACTCTAGAAAGAATACTTCAGAAGTTATTTAAATGTTTGGGACAGTGGAAAGTATTTTAGAAAACAGAGCTGCTGAATGAGAACCTTGAAAAATGGTTTTCCAACCTGTACCTAACATGTGAGCAATAATTGTGCTTCTGCCTTTCCAGTGTCCAAATATCTCAACAATACCAAACTGTCATGGAACCAAGATGGTAACATCCATGGAGTCGAATACCAGGATGGAAACCTGGTCGTCCAGTTCCCAGGCTGGTACTTCATCATTTGCCAACTACAGTTCGTCGTACAGTGCTCCAATCATTCTGTGGACCTGACATTGCAGCTCCTCATCAATAGCAAGGTCAAGAAGAAGGCATTGGCAACAGTGTGCAATTCTGGAACTCAAACCAGGACAGTCTATCAGAATCTCTCTCAGTTCTTACTGAATTATTTACAGGTCAACTCCACCATCTCAGTTATGGTGAATAATTTCCAATACGTGGATACAAACACCTTTCCTCTTCAAAATGTGCTGTCTATCTTCTTATATAGTAGTTCAGACTGAATAGTTGCTCTCGGTCTTTAGTTAGAAAAATGCTGTCTACCATACAGTACACATCATCTGTCCAAACCCGGGGAAAAAAGAAAATGTTAGGACAATTGAAACTAAGTGTATGAATTAGTGTACTCTCCTTCTGTTCTTTGGAAAGATACAAGCCCAGGGCTTCAAGTCTTTTTCAGATAGATAGCAAGGAAGGTATGTGGTATGTGGACAGATACCCACATGGTCACTAGAAGGGGTTGGGTTGCCCCAGTCTAACCACTAATTCACTGTTTGACCTTAGGCCATTTTTCCTCCCCCTAGAAATCAGGGTCTGAATCTGAAAGAGTAGGAGATGCTATTTGTATCTCCCAGTGTTCTCTTCATCTCAAAAGATGGAATTTGTAAGCTGAGATTCTAGATAGAGTTCTGAAAGGTCCCAAGCAGAGGAAGACCCCATATGTCATGATGAAACTGATACTACCAGGAACGTCTATGCTTGTCATCTCAGCAGGTCATAAGGACTTCCATGCTGCCTTGTAGAGTGATATTCCACCAGCTTGTGATGCCCAAGGTGATGCTGTCCCTTACCTAGGGAGTAGCTGCTGACATATCCTGGGATATACCTGTGGCATTCTCTGCTTCAAAGACATCTCAATCCATTCTTTGTGTGTTTTTTAAGTGCCTGAAAAAGTTAAAAGACAAAAAGAATCCTGAAAAAAGGGAGAATTTCAGGGGCAACAAACCTCAACAGCTTATCCTGACCTGAGAGGCCACTCCGTTCCTCTAGTGTCATCAGACTTGAGATATTTACACCATTGTGGAAGATAGACTTTGACAAAGCATTTGAATCAATCGGTGTGGGAGCTCCCATGGAGGTACCCTTCAGTAAGAAAGCAAGTCCTGCTGATGCTGTTTGAAAAGGTCATGTAAAATAGGAGTTTCTCTCAAGGAAAAGAGAAGAATAAAGTTTTCCAGAGAAAGAATTTAAAAGGATAAGAAGAAAATTTAGCTGTCTTGACATGTGAGTGGAACACTGGCAAACAAAGATGACAAAGGAGTGTGGCTGTGTCAGCGTCCTCTTTGGTCTCTTCTATTGGTATTGGAAGAGGTGTTGCATTGTACAGGACACGTCAAATACAGTCAGGTTTTGTGATCACAGTGCTGGAGAATAAGGGACCTGCAGTATTTGTGTTGTACTCAAATGTGGGGCAAGTGAATCTCAGGTTAAATCAACTACAGCATCCTAGAAAAAGTACGTGCAACCTATGTGGGAACTAAGCAAATGTTTTCCCTTCTCAGATTCTGAGTTAAGAAAGAACTCCATTTTAGTTTTTCATAGACTATCCTCTGGGCAGAGGTACCTGACCTTTGCACCATGGTTTTATCTGTTCTTAATTGTAGTCCCTATCAAGCTGTGGGCAGAAAGTCATCCACTAAAAACAGGAAGAACTTCAATTTTTAAAAAAGTGAAATTTAGCAAAATAAAAATAGACAATAATTATTGATAGGTCAACTGGAATGTAAATAGGACGTGGTCAATCCAGAGAGTTTAAAACTAAATTATGATATTTTTAGGGCTAACAAACACCCTGAGGATTTTCTGACACATCTGTAATAATTATATTTCTCATTGATGTGACAGAGTACCTTACAGTCACAATTGAAGAGAGAAAATTGTCTGGGCTTAAAGGATACAGATGCCTCTCAGCCAGAAGCCACAAAGTCAGGTATATGAGAGGGCTGGTCACATTTTGTCCAGAGTCAAGAAGTAGAGAGATGGATGCTGGCACTTATCTTACTTCCTCTTTTCTTTCATTTACTCAGTCTAGGGTTATATAGATAGCACTGCCCACATTCAGGATGGGTCTCCAATTCCTAGTTGCATCTCCTTAGAAACACTCACACAGAAATAGTCAGATGTTATTTCTAAGACATTTCCAAATTCTGTCAACTTGACAGCAATTAATTATCAACCACAGGTGTGTCAGTGAGCACATTGTTTTTCTAACTGGGTACTTAGGCTACCAAAGGCATGCACTCATGTGTTCCTCTTATACTTCACATATGGGCACAGACACACGCACATACACACACACACACACACACACACACACACACACACACACACACCACCCCATTACCCTTACAGAACTTAAGAAAGATCATATGTAAAGAAGATCTTGTATAAATGAAATGCTTCACCTTTATTGTGAAAAAAATAAAATAAAAATGAAAGTATCCCTGATATTTAGAGGTGGGGGAAAGAGTTGAATGTGTTTCTAAAACTATTTTCTCTTGCTCTCCAACACCCACACATACTCTCTGCAAACTGAATGACCTGATACCTTTGCAGAATCCCCCAGCCACATAAAAAGAGGCTCAGAAAATCATTCAATGTCTAGAAAATGTTTGATATGAAAAGACAAAATACTGAGGTAAAATTTGGTGAGAGTTTAATATACAAAGATTCAGATTCAGCATAATATCATTAATTATTCTGAAACAGCCAAAACTTTCCCATTGAGAAGACAAGGACGCTAACCAGGCCCATTTCTGTGGTGAGGTCAGTTAGCCCTGGTGAGTGTGTAGAGAGCCAGGGGGGACATCTCCCTATCCTCATGCAGTCCTCAAAGAGTGACACTCAGCCTCCTGATTCCTGCTACTGCTCTACTGTCCTCACCAGACTTTATTGGGCCTCATGTAGCCTTTGTAAAAAAGTTCAGGTCATGGTTTTCCAGCCATCCACTGAAGCAGCCCCCAGAATCCAGGGAATCTGTGCCTTCCTCTCTCTATTCCAGCCATCTCCATCACCCCAGAGTCCAGGGAATCCTCCTCCTTCTCTCTCTACCCCAGCCACTTCCATCACCCCAGAGTCCAGGGAATCCTCACCCTCCTCTCTCTACCCCAGCCACCTCCATCACCCCAGTATCCAGGGAATCCTCATCCTTCTCTTAATACCCCAGCCATCTTCATTTTCTCTAGGTTTGCTCCATGACTCAGAAGGGTTAGAGCATTTAAAATTATGACTCTTGGAACCAAAGATGTTTATAAGCAAGCAAATATTATTTGTTAATTAAAGTAATAAAGCTTATTGTTTAATTTGTACCTATTCGCATATATAGGTATACATGTAAATATACATGTGTGTTCATATACACACATATATGTTTGTGTGTACATTTTTCCAGTCATGTTTTACATATCACCTGCTTAGCCTAGTTCAGGGGAGGAACCTGACTCTTGCTTTAGGAATTGCAAAGTTTATATATGTTTATATTTATTTTTAATTAAGAAAGGAAGTGAAAATAATATTTCTCCTAAGTTTCATCAGCTTATTTAATAATTATTAATTTTTCACCATATTTACGTCTGCTTCTTTGAAAAGAAAAGAAAATGCAAATAGATCTTAGCTCTATTCTCCCACCTCGACTCTCTCTCTAGGGAGTCATAACTGCTGTCTGGAAGTCTATGCCTGCCTTTCATTTACGTAAATTTACATTTGTTTCCTAATAAGGATATATAGTAAAATTTTGTGTGCTAGCTAATTTTTTTAAATAAAAGATACACTTCATGTAACATTTTGTGACTTTCTTTTTTTCATATAATAGTAAAGTTTTGGGATTTACCCTGATTGACATACATAAATCTAGTTCATTTACTTAAATGTGAGATATTTATTTTACTGTTTCAATATACCTTTGCCCATTCTAATAAGGAAAATATTTAATTCACTTACCAAGTTTTTAATCTTACTGCAATGCACTGGGGCGTGCGTGTGTGCGTGTGTGTGAGTGAGTGTGTGTGTGTGTGTGTGTGTGTGTGTGTGTGTGTAACTCCCACCTCTCACACTCATTTTTCTATACAAAGGAAAATGGTGGTTCCCCATAGTTGCTAGTTCACCTTGGCTATGAGGGCATAAACACCCTATGACCACCTTCAAGAACTAGAACTCACCAGGGAATCTGAAGCACCCTTTCCATCTCGTGTGAACTGCCCTTCTCTGTATGGACATTCAACAGTCCTATCCTGAGCACCAGTGTACCTACCGCAAGGCCTCATTCAAAGTACCAGTATAGGAGGCAGCATGGTGAGTGCATTTATACCATGTATTTAAGTTGTCTGGATCTTTTCTAGATTCGGTCCTTTTTCTGGAGAGTAATGAAAAACTCCTAGCATGCCTAAGAATGAAGAAACGTTCCAGAAAGAAGTTCTTCCAAGATCTAATGTCTAGATTCCTTGTGTTTAGTGCATGTCACTTTTTCTTCGTTTTCCCTGGTATCTCTTTGGATAACAATCTACTTTTGTGTCTTTTCTTCATATTCCTGTAAAAATACATCCCTAATTTACTTTTATGCTTAAATCCATCTACATGCCTTCAGCATCCATTGGACTCTACCCATGATTCTCTCCTGAGGATTTATAATGAAAGCTATCATGCATCAGCCTAGACAGTGGTCTTTCCAGAATTGCATCTTTCCAACCCAGAAGAAATACCTCACATTGCTCTCAAAGATCAAAGAAAAAAAAAACCTTATGCTTACCATCTTGGCTCTAAGATAGTCATTAGTCTCATTACTCACACATTATATTTTGCAAACCACTTTCTTAGTAAGCAATCCAGATGTTTGAAGCTAAAATAGACTTCCCTTAGTCCAGAGTAGCTAGGACTCGGGGCCATTGAGTCTGAGACAGGCAGGCCTTGTGAATGTTTGTCCACTCAGTCAGCAAGCACAGCTGTGGAGAAGCACTTGGTTTTACTCTACAGCTGTACTGGCAGAAGTCCAAGTGTTCAGTTGCTAGCAAAATACGTCACGAAGGGGCTGGATAGAACATCCACTCTGATAGTGCAATGTTGTCCACAGCGGTGGAGCAGCTTCCTGACTGCATTGCTTTCCTGTTCATGATGGCAATGTGTGGTTCTAGAAGGACCAGCCTCCTGGTTGCTGGATTATTGAGGGGGTGACTGGTACTGTGGTGTCTTACTTCCTGGGAATAGGAGTTGTCAGTCCTATTTAAAGCATTGTGACAATTCTCTAGTTAGCCTTGGTAATGTGCTACAATGAAGGACATTCCCTCCCATTAGATACAATCTTAATATGTTCAAAGTGGCTTCACATGGCTATTGTCCTTGTCATGGCAGTCTTTCATGATTTGTCTCATCTCCTAGCCTGTCAGCATCTGACCATTCCTCCAGTATCTCATCCCAACCACCATCATCAACTCACACACATTATTCAAAATCTTTACCAACTCACATTCTGGACAGTCCCCCTCTTTACAAGCCCATCTCCAGACAGCATTAATATTTGAGAACAGTAGCAATCATTTATCAGGTTCTTACTTGTTTGACATTTTTCATACACTCATTTGCTTCACTTTCAAATCAGCTTCCAATAATGATACAAAGAATCCAAGCTTTTAAGTAGCATGGCCAACATCTCACAGACAGGGCATGGTAGAGTTTAATTCAGAAGTCACACATATTTCTTCTTTATGCCTGCTCCTCCTTCTGATGCCTTTGCTCAAATCGTATTTAACTCCTTTCCTTTTCTCCAGCCTTCCACATTTCCCCTGTCACCAGGTGTCTGGGTTCCCATGGAAAACTTACTCACATTTTCTTTCCCATTTCTGTGTTTCCTCCTAATGAGATTCTTCCAGCTCTTCTGATGTTTCCTGCATCCACATTGCGTGCATCATTCTTCATTGCTTCTCTTGGTTCTCTCTATGGACAACCCACTGACATCCAAGTCCCAGAAAGTACCACTTATTCAGCACTAAGCACAGTCAACACAGTTCCTGGGATATGGATAAATGAATATTAAAGAAAGCCATTTAAAATACAAATCAATTTTATGGAAAGGACATTGAATAAGACATCTTGTTTCCATCTCAACACTTAAACCCAAAATACAGAAATGTAACTTGAATGTGCTTTTTCGTATGAATGGTTTTCAACACTCAAGAGAATGCTTATTTTAAAAGCATGATGTATGCAGAGGGTAGCATTCACCTGTACTCTCTGGGAATTTGGTAGGAAAAAGGCCATCCTTCCTTGTCTTTTTACTGGGTGGTTCTTATAGGCAAACTGCAGTATATATGCTATGTAATAATGCATGCCCCCTCTTCTTATTCTGAGATGAATGTTTGCTGTTTCATCATGATGATGTTAGAAATAATTAGTGGGGGCACTAACTTAAGAGAGTTTTTAATTAGCTTTTGGTACATCAAATAATCAAATTACAGTTGTTATGTTTTTAATCCTAAAATTTCAGGCTCCATACAAGAGCAATTAAATTATAATCTGAGGCTGAAATCTAAGCATCAGGATAATTTTCACCTCTTAAATTTTCAAACAAGTCTAAGAGTTAGTGATTTCAGAGTTAGGAAGTCAATTAACCGAAACTAAGAATGTTTGAAAAGGCTTTATGGAGAAGTGTATTTGTAAGGTAATTACAAAATATATTTTTTAAGGATCTTGAACAAAGGTACTTTGTATGGGTGGACAATACTGTTTCCAGAAGACATGAGTTATTACATAAAAATCTCGGTGCTCGCTCAGCATGGACTATCTATGAGTTACTGTTCAGGGAGGCCCCAGCAGTCTCCAAAACAATCTATTGTCATTGCTCTTAGCTTCTCATCATAAGTAGATGACAAGATCCAATGAAGATATCATACACTTTGGCTGTAGAATACACAGAAATCAATCTCGAATTAGCCAGAAAACTTTCTCTATTCTGACTAGTTTTCAGAGGGCCAAAAGTGACATATTTGCCACTGGAAAAGACATCAGTGATCTTACCTACTGCAGAACAGTACAAGTGATAATTCTTGTCAACTAGATAAGATATGCCCACTGCTGCAATGGTAGTATGACTGCTCCAGAGATTAAAAAAAAAAAAATGTCTTCTAGTAGAATTTGAGTTCTGCTCCCCAGGATAGAACTCATGCCTAATGCTATAAACATAGTCAAAAGTGCATAGCTGGGAGATCACTGACCCTAGGGAGGATCCTGCTGTTGTTTTTTGTTTGTTTGTTTTTGCTAATGGCAAGTTTGTCAAACTACCTTCTAAATTTTTATGATTATACACCTAGATTTATGCTACACTCAACTGGTCAGAGAAACTTTTTTTTTTTTGCAGTGAGAAGCAGTCATAACTGGCTTACAATAAGTGTCTATGAGAACTCAGCTCTAAATAAGACAATTATAAACTCTCAACAGTACCTAGCAAAAGAAGAGACCGGAAAAAAATAAGAATTAGAGAATGGGGAGAAATACTGTGAAATACTGTCC
Source organism: Sigmodon hispidus (assembly GCA_004025045.1). Classification (NCBI taxonomy): domain Eukaryota; kingdom Metazoa; phylum Chordata; class Mammalia; order Rodentia; family Cricetidae; genus Sigmodon; species Sigmodon hispidus. The sequence goes on from PVIH01003455.1 coordinate 56,484, forward strand.
TTTAGGTACAACATGGCCGTTGTGCTCATGAACTCCCAGAACTATAGTTCCAGCATAAAGCCGGCACTAGATCAAGCCAATCAAAATGTCAACACAGATGGGAGAGGGACTCACAAAATCATATTCCTAGCTGAAGATCTGTTATCAGTTGGTTTAGAAAGAAGAAACCTTTTTTCTTTGGGAGAGGGGTGTAGCGACTAGTAGGTCACCCTTGCTCCAGTGTGCAGCACACTATATAGTGCACATGGATGGCACTAACTGAACTCAGTGAGGGAGGGAGAAAGGACAAGGGATGGAGGAAATAAAATTGGGCTAGGGAGAGTTAGATGCAGGAATCAGAAACAACCAAAATGCACTTTGTGAATGTACAAGTTTTTCAAAGAATAGACGAAACACTAAAATGAACTTGGAGGACACAAAGCTGGGTGGATAGGAAAGAGTGGATCAGAAATGAGTTGAAGGAGAGGGTAAATATGATTAAAACATAAGGTACAAAATTCTCAAAAAAATTAATACAATTTTAACTTAAATGTTCTCCATGAGATAGCTTACAGTGTGTGCTGTTGTCTTGAGACACTTGTGTTTTGTTGGATGCTCTACATGGTTTCAGGCAAGAAGGAGAAACCATGAAGAGGTGAGGTTATTGTCCTCACAGACTTGTAAAGAAACAACTGTGCTGAGTTTAAACCTTGTCCACTCCTCTTCCGGGCCCCAATACCTGAGACTATGAACTGATTTCCTTGAGTTATTAGAAGAACCTAAGGAGCTACAAACAGTGGCTGATATCTGCCTTTCTCACCCTCTTGTTTGGTTTGATGATGATTAAGACAATGGTTATTTTTTAAACAAAACAATTTTTGGCATCATTTAAAGAATCAGATGGTATCTGCCTGGGAAGTGCCCTGATGTATTCTCATAGAGAATAAAGTCAAAATGTGTATATGTATTCCAGAATAAATAGCAGAGGGGCTCATGAGGCTCCACCTTAGGCTAGGCCTAGGGGCTATTGGCAATTAATAACTGGGAAGTGTCATTTTCCTTTTGTGGGTGTAGCTGCTGGTAGAATATACATGCACATGCAGGCAAAACCAATTGAATTCAGTGGATCATTAAAACAAAAAAAAAAGGTAAAGGTAGGTGGAGTCTAATATGAGCCAGATACATTGTATTTATTATGTGATTGGCAAAGAATAAATAAGAATATTTTAAATTAATTTTTCAATGTGTGTTAAAATAAATAAAATACTAAAATTAAATTTTTTATTTTTAATGTTTAAATTTTTAACATTCAAATGATGTCCTGATGTAAATGTGTTATCTCTTATAGTGATGAAACAGAATGTAGAATTTTGTTAAGGATCATGGACTATTCCCGAGTACCATGATGTCTGGAGAACACTGACTTCCCTAGTAAAGAGTGTTTGGAATCTACTACCTTGTTCCTCTTGCTCTATCTGCCTTTGGGAAATAGTCTCTCTTCCCATTCTGCATCTAGACAAATGCAGTCTAGATCTTAGAGAACATATCACTGTCTACATGATGCTGCTATTCATCATCATGTATCATCAGCTTTTAAACCTTGCTTTTAGCCTGCCTTTTCCCTTAGGACTCTTGGGTGAGAGCTGGGGCTGGGTTAAGAGTTTGATTGTTGTGCTGATATTTTTGGACACCATCCAGATGCTACAGTGAAGGCTGTACTTTCCCTGTGGCAAAGAAAGGAGGGAAAGCATGTAAAGGTAGCCAGTGGGAAAAGGTAAGCCCTACAGCATCAGCATACTTGAGTGTGAGTCCTAATTCAAGCAATAGCTCACCTTCTTGTCAACTCTCCATTCCTCTGCCTTAAAATGAAAAGAATCCTTCTCCAAATATAAGGAGAACATATATACTAGGTTTGAAAAGTCTGTACCTCGGGACAGCTTATTGTGAATGCGGTCTCTGAAAGACCCTCACTTGTGGAAAGCAGAGCAGAAGAAAATAAAGTAATGCAGATTTGAAAGAAATAAAGGTCTAATGTGTATATACAAAGGTGTTCCCTTCTGCATCAGGAGAAAACAGCCTTTGGTTCTGCAGCAATCTCCACAAAGCAACACTCAGAGAGCAAGTCTTTCCAGAATCCCTGATACCTAGGGCTCCTCTTTTGCAGGCATAGCACTCAAAGTACTCTCCCTGAGTAACCCATGAGGCAACCCCAGTCATGCCCTAGTCCACACAGAAATGAAGCAAGAATCCATCTCTGAGGCAGCACAAAAATAAGTGTCCGGGATAGATGGACTCTGGAAATTGCATCATCAGTAGAATGAGGGGACTGCCTGCCAGAGTTATTGGCTAGTGCTTTGGGAAACACTGAGCTCAAGGTCAATCTTCCTTTAAGAGACACTCAACTAAGTAATTCACCATTTCCATTCCCATGGCTAGAGTCACAGATGACATAACTGTGGTGACCTTCTGATTTCTCTGCCCTCTGCTGTCTCTCTGGTTTCCTTCTACTAGCTGTCGTCATAAAATCAGCAGAAACTCTGAAGTTAAGAGATAAAAGGCCTAACCTATTCCAGGATGGACAGTGCAATTAAGGATCCAGAAACCAAATGATGCAGGAAATTTTATTTCTGCTGTTGATGCATATACACAAATACACAGACCTCAACTGTGATCTTTTCATGTCATTTTGAAGTCACTCATGGTGTATTTATTTAATCCACTCTATAGCATGTAAATGTAACTGCTAACACTTACTGAATCCTCCACTAACCAGGTTCCAAGCTTCAGCAAGCTTCCAGAGACTGTATGTCATTCCACTCTCCCAATAGTCACATGAGATTATTGGAGAAACAGGGGTTGAAAGAAATGTAAACACTTTGCTCAGGCTTAAGAAACTTCTTAACTGAAGAACCAGATGTAAACATTCTCCATCTGGCTCCAGAATCTCATCTATCCCCACAATGTTGTGTGTAGACAAGATCCAAGAGGCCACTTAACCTTGTGTAAGCATCATCCACAAGGATTCTGCTCCCACTCTACTCCTTCAGCTTAGTTAACTGGATTTCTTTGATAAAATCTCAAATCAGACATCATTTTTCAAGAACCACTCTCAGGCTAAATTAGACATCCACCATGAGCCTAATGGTCTCACCACAACCCACTCACATTCTGCATCCTACCTGTTTGCCATTATTCTGTGAGAACAGTGTCTCAATGGAGAACACATTTCCTCTCAAATCTACAAAATAAAGCCATTCTTCCTTTAATTATTCTGGCCTGCTCCTCTACCAGTAACACTCTACTCTGGACTCCAGAAAAAGAGATGCTCCTTTGAGCCTCTGCAGAATTTTGAGTTCTGATAATGGTTGCTCCAGAAATGGGATACCTCTTGATTTTTTGCCACTGACACTGGGGAATGGAAAATTATGAACTAGAAAATACCAATCATTCTAAGCCAAATTCAGAATAGCCAGGAACTATTTCACTCCCCATACAGAATCATCCAGATCTTTCTGTAATTTGGAGCCTTGGCACAAGTTTTCTGGGCACCAGTGAGAGGAAGAAGTTTGACCACCCCCAGCCCAAAGTGTGTACTCATTTCCTGCCCAGGACAAACCGCTTCCCTTCATGGGTGCCTATATGAGAACTAATTCCTGCTGGGGTAAAACCCCACCCCCACTTCAGAATGTCATCTTATGCCATGAGCCCAACCTGACAAACACCCAACACTCCAGGATTGGTACCTTTTCTCAGCTTCATATGACTCATCTATATCTATCATCATTGTGATCCGAGGAGAGGTCTTGACACACAGTGGATATTTGATATATATTTCATCAATAAATGAAGGATGGAGGAAATGCCATCTTTGATGAATACATAGCACTCATGGGTTTACAAAACAATTATTTCAATGACAGATGAAAGAACTAAACAATAATGTCCACTGACAAAGACCGGGGGGCCTGGTCAATATTTTTACCCAGTACTATTGTACAGGAGTCAGCAAGGGGCAGCCTCTGCCAGTGTCTTACCATAATGTGTTAAAGGAACATAACTCCATCCTTCACTGCTCAGAATCCATGGCTGGTTTTGTGCAACCACAGCGGGAAAAGTAGCTATCCCAGCAAGAACTCCTACCTTCCTGAAAATCTGTCTGGCCCTTTAAAGAAAATATTCATCAGCTCTGGCTCGTATGGTTGGTCCCTTATATGTTCAGATACGCAAAGTTCACACCACACACATTACACATTCACCCACAAAGAGAATCAAACTTCAGCACTTCCACCTGAACCCCTCAAGACCGCCTGCTGTGATAAGGGAGCATATCAAAGCTTTTCACAGTTATGTCTGCCAATGTTGGGGGATATTCATAGGCTTTGACCAAGTAGTTGGTAATATTTATTTATCCTCCTAGGTGAGGATATTGAAAAGAACAGAAGAAAAGGAGAGAGGGAGGGAGAGAGAGGAAAAGAGGGTGGGAGAGAGAGGGTGTAGGGAAGAAAGAGGCCTCTGACACAAATCTACCAAAAGGAGAAAGAAGAAAAAGATAACATGCACGCTCTAAATAGAGGTTGAAGCCCTCTTATAGTAAGAGAACTCCACCTTGCTTTAACAACATATTTATTTTGTTGCTGTATTATTGTTTTGTTTATTTCATTTTAAATCTTGATGGATTGAGTTAGAAAATCAGCTACTGAGAGATTCCTACTATCAAAACTTTGAATTAGTCCTGAGAGGCCAACAGTTCACTTGGCTTTAAAATGTGCATTAGTGTATCTAGGTAACTAAAGCAAAGACTGCATCCTAAAATAAGGAAGCTGTTAGGAGAGTATGTGAACTTCATTACAGTAAGGAGGGCTTCTGAGCTGAGAGCATGTGCTGCACATCCAGAATGTCAGCATTGTGGGTGTTGGGGTAGCAAGGCAAGGGGTATTTGAGGACACATTAAATTCAAGGAAAACCTGGGCCACATGTTGAGACCTCATCTTAAAAACTTAAAAAAAAATCAAGGGAGTTTAATAAAAGTCTCCCTAAGGAATTTGTAAAAAGGCAATGCTTCAGGAAAATTATCATGTGCTTTGCTCTGTGAGGTCTTTGTTTTGGTTTTCAAGCAGCTACCTGCCTAAAGAAGCAGACACCAGGTGGTGACTTGGACAGAAATGAAAATAATTTTTCCCTTTATACTAGTAAGGGACATCTAATGAAGCCTGTGTGGATTTTAAAATTCTCTTTATGGTAATATTTTAGATTGAACTACCCAGACCTCTGGAATATCAGACATGAGGACCTGCCAACACATGTACCAAAACATATCCCTGTGAGAGGATTAACATGGGAGACGCCAGAAAGGACAAGGTGCCACCGTCATCTCTCTGAGTCACACGTGGGAAGCTACGAAATACTTATTGGAATAGAAGCTGCTGATGCTTACAAACAAAAGCTTCCTGTGTTTATTCTCTTCTCCTTTGACATAAAGTATGAGCAAGAACAATGTTCTGTTTGCAAAAAAATATGAGGTAAAGAAGGAAATTCTAGGACACTGTTTCCTGGGGTCATTGCTTCATAAAGTGGGGTTTATTTCAAGCTTCCATTGTCTGTAAGTCATTATAATCCTGAAAGATATAGAAAATTGGTAGCAATACACATAAGTCTTACCCATAAAAACATAATTCATGTCCTAGACAATAGAACTGATTTTTTCCCTCTTTGGTTATTGTACAGTGTTGTGCTTTTCTTTTCTTTTCTTTTCTTTTTTTTTTGTTGTTTATTTTTAAGTCTGCTTCATCCACACTGTTAGTATCTGTAGAAAAACTGTCCTGGTAATTGGTCTGCTTTGTTCTCAGTGGTTGTCAATTGAACAATGCTGTGTTGGTGTACACACAGATTCACACACTTGGGAATGACTGGAGAACTGACACCGTATTCCAGTGGGTCTGCTACCTTTGAAGACTGTTCTCACTGAAGAGGTGGGACTAATAGAGCAGCTTTAAATCTGAATATGGGAAAAAGCTAAATCCGGCATTAAAAGGGAAGCATTGTGGTCCCCCTTTTCCTGACTTGCAGGTATATATGCTGAGGCTGAAACATGGGGAACCTCACCTAGAAGTGTATATATATATACATATATCAGCAGGTATATATGCTGAGGCTGAAACATGGGGAACCTCACCTAGAAGTGCTTCCACACAACTCTACCCCAGATTTTCAGAAGCCACATTCATTTTCATTCAATTTCTGTGAGAAGCTTTCTTCATCTCTTTCTGTGACTACTCAAAAGAACAAAGATCTGCACAGAGGTACAGCTGTCACCCACATCAGAGCTTCAGAAAGGATTGGGCTCATGATATCAGAAATAGAGATTTACAAAATCCCAAATTCCAACTTAGTATTTCATGATGGTTAGTAAATTTGACAAGCACAACAGAAATAAAAGTGTGAGACCCAGATGTGCTTTTATAGAGCTTGAAATGAATTTGGAAAGTAGGTCATATGTGTACAAAGTATATGATGGTGTATGTGAAAGCTCACAAATACAATATCAGCTAATAACAACAGCTAATGTGCAATGAGGTGGCTATCAGCCAGTGCTTTGTCTAAGAACTTTTACATCCAGAGAGCTAATTTCATCTTTTTTCTGTAGGGTTGGTCCTATTATTATCTCCAATTTCAAAAGAAGCAATCAAGACCCTGAGAGACTAATTTAATTCTGTATACACAGTGCTGGTGTCTGATTGAGGAGTGGGGCTCTGAAATATATCAGGAAGCAACCCTGTTGATCCCACCAGTTGGGAACAAAGGGAGGATCATCGCAGCTGTGCAGATATGGTGAGGTCAATGGAGGAAAAGGAGCAGGCCTGGACATGTACACTAGGAAGAGGAAGTGGAACAGGGAAAAAGGGCCAGAAGATGAGGAAGGAGAAGGAGAATATAATGATCCCTGAAGGTCATTCTTTGAAAATATCTTGCTCAGAGAGAGTTTATTTTTAAATTCTTTGTGACAAGTTTGTTTTTATGTATATGAAAAATACTGAGAGGAGCTGCTGAGATATTTGCTTAGTAACTTGAATTTTATCCCCAAACCCATTGGAAAACTTTACAGAAATGACAATAAAATTGTCCTCTGTGGCATGGGTGCACTCATCTACCTACTCACACTCCAATACTACTACTACTACTACTACTAATAATAATAATAATAATAATAATAATAATAAACAAAATGCATATTTTTAAATTTTTAAATACTGAAAAGTAATGTTATAAAATTAAAAAAAAAGAAAAGTCGCACTGCTCCCAGGGGTTCTGCTTTAGATAGTGGCACTGTTGCTGGAATGAAATTTCATGATCAAAAACTGATCATGTCATTGAAGGAAGTCAGGACAGGAACTCAAAAAGGACAGGAACCCGGAGGCAGGGGCAGATGCAGAGGCCATGAGTGCTGGGTACTGGCTTGCTGAGCCACTTTCATAGACAATCCAAGACCACCAATCCCAGGGTTGCGCCATCCACAATGCGCTGGGGCCCTCCCACATCAACCCCTAAGAAAGTTCCCTGCAGGCCTGCCTACAGCCAGATCTTATGGAAACATTCTTAATTGGGGTTTCCTCCTCTCAGATGCTTCCAGCTTGTGTCAAATTGATATTTCACTAGTTGGCACAGGCACCAAAGAGGTAAGTGGGTCACCCTCCCTGTGGCAGAATAAACAAGAGCCAAGGGAGACATGGAGTAGTGTGCATTTCACATTTTTTGTGTGTGAAAGAAACACCTAAAGAATGAGAGTCTTCCTTCTACATTCATTGCCCTTTAAAATAATGCCAAGAAACAAAGGACGCATTTTTATAAGAACATACAACTGGAATGATACTCCAAGATAAAATACTGAGAATTGTTCATTATCCTCCACTCTATTCAATACCAAAGGCAGCCTCTAGCCAGAGTTTAAAAAGCAAGATAAAGAAGGATAGTAAATAAAATGTTGCATTATATTATGCAAATATTTTTAAATTAATAGATTTATGAACAATTGCCTTGGTGTATATTCACTGAATTATGTTTTATAAAGTTTCTCGTGTGCACCGTGTTCTATGAATATATTTCCTCCCTCTCACTTGCTCATCTTAATCCCACACTTCTGTCTTCTCACCTCCTGCTCTTCTTCCTCCACTCTCTTTTCTCCTTTAAGGAGTTCTACATAATGTACAGATATCTGCAATTAATTCTATCCCGTAAGCTGTCAATGACTGAAAAGTAAAATTCAAGGGAGCATAGCAATTATAATAATAAAATTTCACAGACATAAAGATATTTTCTAAAATTTCTAATAAAATATGTAAAAATTCTTTAGACCAAAAATTATAAAATAGTTCTGAGAGAAGATGAAGCCCTGACACACAGAGAGGTTGCAAGTATACACCAAAACATTAGTGAGGTAAACTCTCCCCAAATTGATCCTTACAATGTCATGCCAGTTAAATTTCCTATGGGTGAGATCCCTTCTCTAGGAAATAATGATTTCTAATGAATGGTAGAAGAAGAAGAAGAAGAAAAAGAAGAAGAAGAAGAAGAAGAAGAAGAAGAAGAAGAAGAAGAAGAAGAAGAAGAAGAAGAAGAAGAAGAAGGTGGTAGCTTGAACAAGAAGGGTCCCCAGAGGTTCATATGCTTGAAAATTTGATCCCCAGTTGGTAGAACCTTTTGGGAGAGATTAGGAGGTGTGACCTTATTAGAGGAATTCTCTTCCTAGGAATAGTCTAAAAGATTTCAATAGATTCCCATCATTTCCCTGGTGTTCCCTGCCTCCTACTTGCTGATAATAATGTGAGTGAGTCCTCAACTATTGCTGCTGCTCTGCCTTTGCTCTGCCATCATGAACTCTAATCCTTTGCAAACATGAGACTAACCAAATGCTTTCTTCTATAGTTCCTTGGCCATTGTGTTCAGACACAAAAATACAAAAGTTAAGTGTCATGTTTCTCTAACATTAGCTACTGCGGACTAAGTAGACAGAAGAAGGGGTACAGCAGGAAATGAAAGTGGGATACCAGCAGGTGATGCAGGTGAATATGATCATAACACATTATATGCATGCATGAGACTATCAAACCAATAAAACAAAAGAAATTGACAAACTGGATTGAAGGCATGGCTCTGATGCAGACTTTTCACCTATAATGTGTGAAGCCCTGGCTCTCATCTTCAGCACCACAAAAAATAAAATAGAAAAAAAGTTCACAAGCTGAAATATCTTTGGAAATACATAGAACTTAAAATAACCAATATAGTTTTGAAGAAAATGAGCAAATTGTGATACTTGTCATCAAAAGTTGACTTACTACAAAGCAAAGAAAATTTAAAGTGTAGTGTTAGCACAGGAAGAGAAAAATAGGTAAAGGGATAAATTTAAATACTCAGGAGCAAAAAAAAAGATCAGAACAATTAGTTATCTACATAAAAATGTATTGTTGGCTCTTGTACTTGTTCATACATTAAAAATTAGAATCAGGCCTCACAGTTGGCTGTGCATTAAAATCATAGTTCTAAATAGAAGCAATAAGACAATAAATCTTTTAAAATTATATATAGAAAAATCTTCATAATACTGAGAACACACATACAGAATACAAAATATGAAAAGCACAAGCTATAAAGGAACAAACCTTTTAACCTAGTACTTATTAAAATGAGAAACTTTTGTTTGTCTCTATATACATTAATTTAGGAAGTCCCTTACTATGTAGCAAGAGATTCATATCTACAACATGAGAATTCCTACATATCCATTGAAAAGATAAATTATCTACATATGGACACATAGTATCTATTCAAATGTACATCAAGCTAATGATTTGGACAAGGCTTCAACCAAGAGATTGCTGGGTGTCGGGTATGTTAATAATTCCCTCATAGTATTACTAGAACATCAAGGAAATGTGGATGAAAATCACAATGTGATGTAACAACACTCCCACCAAATGACTGAAATCAAGCTACAGCCAACACTGAGTGCTGTCTGGCGAGGATGTGGAGTAACTGGAAATCTCACTCATTGCTGGGGGAAGTGAAAGTGGTCCTGTCATTCAGTGGTACTGTCCAGCAGTGTTCACTAAAGCAATACCCAGGCTTCTTGTCTTATGACCCAACTACTCCATACCTAGACCCACTTCACAGAGAAATTGGATCATATGGCCACAAAAGAACAAATACAGGGATGCTTACAACTGCTTCATTTCTAATAGTCCTGTGGTGGTTAATTCAACATGATGATGCCTATAATCACCTAAAAAACAAATCTCTGGACATGCCTGTGAAAGGAGCCTTTAGGTTGAATGAACTGAGGCCCAAACTTTGGGTGACACAGTCTCCTTAGCTGGGATTCTTGCCTGAATTAAAAGCAGAAAGTAAGCTGGGTACTAATATTTCTCTCTTTTGACTTCCTGACTGCAAACACATGACAGCCAGCTGCCTGAAGCTTCTGCTGACAGCTGCCACACAATGGTGGACTGTTCCCTCACACCATGTGTAAGCAAAAATAAACCCTTAATCTTTATGTCTCTCTACTCATCTGTTACCCATTATATCTGAATCTGTATCCATTGTAAATTGGAGGATGATACTAACTACACATACTTACAGAAAATACAGTGTTTAGAACAGAGGATCCAGAAATAAAGTGACAGCTATAGCCACCTAACACTTGACAAAAGCGTCAAGAACATACATTTGAAGAGGGGGAGCTTCTTCAGCAAATGGTCCTAGAAAAACTGTGTTCACTTGCAGAAGAGAGACACTAGATCCATGTTGCTCACTCAGCACCAAAATTAACTCAAAACAGATTGAAAACCTTAAGAGAAGATCAAAAATATTCAAACTACCAGGGCAAAAAGCCAAATTTGGGCATAGAAACCTGCTCTGGAAAAGGTTTCAGTGTGGTTTAATGAGTCTTTTTACATTGCTGTCTCAGTGAACTCCAATTGGTATCTGAAACACCATTGTTGGTATTTCCTTCTCAGTTTCATTCTCTCATACTCCAGAGTCACACGCTTTGAGATGGGGTAGAGGTCCTCCTTACACACCATTTCTTCTTCCATACTGTTGTGGCTTAAGTGAAAAGGCCCCATAGACTCCTGTATTTGAATGCTTGGTCTCCAGTCAGTGGAACTATTTAGAAAGAATTGGGAGGTTTGGCAGAGGCGTGTCAGTGAGGGTAGGCCTTCAAAAGCTCATGTCATTTCCAGTTCTCTTTCTCTCTCTCCTTTCTGTTGTGTTATCAAGATGTAAGCTCTTAGCTACTGCTTCAGCACCAGGCATGAGCAGCCATGTCTGCCTGTCTGTTGCCATGCTCTTCTCCACGATGATCATACACCCACCCTCTGAAATTGTGACACCCAAATAAAATAAACTTTCTTCTATAAGTTGCCTTAGTCAGGGTGACTTATCATGGTAGTAGAAAAGTGACAAAGACATACACCATTTCTCTCTATTACTCATAAGTCTTTTAAACTCATATTCTCTTAGTTGTGTATCCATTTCTTGTAAAATTCCTTCCTGGAGGGAAGAAGGGGCCCTTATAAGACTCAGGAACTAGAAGAAACTTGCAGGCTTGAGAAGTTAATGAAGGTCATATTTCTCACAAGCTTCCTCCGCAGTTATGGAAGAAGCAGCAGTTGCTGCTGAGAGGGATCCCTAGCCAGCTTTGTGCATGTAGTTCTAGGTATCCACCTTTTGTGGGTCATCACCAATGCTACAAACAATGGGCCTAAAGTGATTAAGCTGTGTTTGGGTCACCCAAACTCCATAAGTAACTCCCATCCTCTGTCCTATTAGTAACACAGTGAACTAACTGGTTCACTAAACTGTAACTGGTTAGAATTGCTTCTTTGATCATCAGTGGTGTCTTATCTGGGATGCATAGGCACTTGTTTGTTCATGTAACACAACTGATTATCAAATAGGAGCCCAAAGGACCAAAAATGAGTATGGGAGAAGTGGTTACATAATTACTGCACTGGGTTACGAGGCATGAAAAAGCAAAGCTAATCCATGTGGGTAGACCCAACACAGCCACTTTTCCTATGTGGTAAGGGATGGTGTGTTTATGGATGAAAGGGTGCTGTGATGCACAACAACAGATTCAACCAAGAAAAATCCACCTGATAGTGGAAATCCCAAGGTGCCTATCTTCCTCTACTTGATATGGAGTATCATGCATCCTTGGGAATCATGCTCACTATACAAGTATGAAGATTCTCCCAGAACTGTCAGTGGACTAAGGAATCTCTGAAAGTAGCACAAACAAAAAGATTATAAGCAACTTGTGGTGTGTGGTGTCAGTGATGAGGCCTTTATTCTAGGTGATAAGATAAGGAACTGATGCCTGGTTCTTCAAAAGAACATTCCTGTGTAAGTGAGGAGGCACAATGGGAGAAATACATGTGGCTACTATCTTCTACATTGGTCTCTCATTTGCAGAGGCAGAGGCAATGAGAACGAGAAAGGATGAGATGAGGTGTTGTCTTGCTCTTTCTTTCTTTCTTTCTTTCTTTCTTTCTTTCTTTCTTTCTTTCTTTCTCTTGTTTCAAGACAGGGTTTTGCTATGTAGCAAATAGCCCTGGCTATTCTGGAACTCACTCTGTAGACCAAGTTGGCCTTGAATTCAGAATTCACCTATCTCTGCCTCCAAAGTTCTAGGATTAAAAGTATGAGCCACCACTGCCCAGGTGAGGTCAAATACAAAGGGAAATATAATAGCCAATGTTTTTTTCATTGCACACAAATCTCACTCTACATAAATAGATATACATTTGACACTGTGAGCTAAGATAAACCCCTATGACTGTGGAAGGCACTGGCATCACTATAAATGATATGATAAGCCTGTCATATGGCTTTCTAACATCTGTGTTTATATCCACAGATTAATGCTGCTATCAGAATTGGTCAGGGAGAAAATTTCTTTTTATTGTTAGGGGACTCATAACCAGTCAAACTCTTGAGAGTAAGTGACTCTTGCTGTGGCAAAGTGACCACAAATGGAGAAAAATAAACAGACATCTATATCGCCTACCTCCAAAGCTCAGGAAATGTCATAGAATAATCAAAAGAAGAGAATGCATAGGTGTTAGAGGCTGAGCCTTTACTGGTGCATCCACCTTTGATTTACTCCAGTAAGTAATTCCAAAAAATACATTGATTTACCAGACTAAACTTGGGTAGAACTGTTTCTCTCTCTCTCTCTCTCTCTCTCTCTCTCTCTCTCTCTCTCTCTCTCTCTCTCTCTCTCTCTCTCTCCAGGGTTTCTCTGTGTGACAACCTTGGCTATCCTCAAAGTCACTCTGTAGATCAGGCTGGCCTCAAATTTAGAGAGATCTGCCTGTCTCTGCCTCTCGAGTGCTGGGATTAAAGGCATGCATCACTAATGCCAGGTGGAATTGTTTCTCTTATTACTCATCACTACTTTCCCTGGGATGAATAAATATAAAACTCATGCAATACTATCTATGTTATAATCTAGAGACATTCTAACAACCCCTTCACAATCTTGAAAACCTGATTTGGTTTCTTTCTTCATTCCAACACCATCCTCAATGCTTCAACTTTTGGGATTCATACGAGGTTAAAACCACCCAGCATTCTGGCCTCTCTGCTCCTCTGTCTTCCTCCACTCTACCTGAGCTACCCAATTTCACAGTCACATCCTTGACCTTCTAATCAATAAAACAAACTATCTGCAAAGCATCAACTTTAACTGCATTTTCTGTACTAATATATCACTTCATCCCAGATGATAAACTCCAGAACAGTACCCACCACTTCTGTCATAATTTTTGACCTCTACCCTCCAGTATTCATCATTTTCTCACCATCCCTCTGCCTCTGCAGACCCTCTCTCCCTTCATCCACATTGCCAGATCTCGGTCAAAATTATTTAAAACATGTCCTGGCAAATATCCCTTTATCTACATGCTTTCTATCCCATGCACTTGAAAACATCAGCCACAACACCTTTCTTTGCTAAGGCTGTCCCAAAGCAGCTGTGTGATGCTAGACAGAGAAAACAGCTGCACAACTGAGATGATGTCATTTCCATCAGCATAATGGCCTAAGGATCCCTAAGGATCCCTAACTCGACCCCTAACCACTCACTCTCAGAAAGATGACCATCTTCCTTTGATAGGCTCCTTTTTTTTCCCACTTACCAAGTAACTTTTTTCTCCCAACCCTTCCACCACCACATCCTTCATCTAGTTTCAACTGGTGATATTGTCTCATACTCAAGAAAAATAAAAGTTATCAGAATCAAACTCTCAATGTCTCACCTTCCGTGCTCAAGACCACAGTATCTGGCCATTTCTTCCTCTTTTAACCTGTGTGATGGAGGAAGTGTCTTTTAGGCCAAATAAAGATCAAATGTCCTTTTGGGTTTGAAATCCTATTAAATAGTTCCTTTCCTGCAAGAAGTGTGTTGTATTTTTCTCTTTATTTCTTTCCATCAAACATGGCTGCTTTTCCCCTCATCTTGTCTAAATCATTCTCATCAGTAAGTAAACATGTTTCGTTACCTAAGTTCCTATTATCTGAGAATCTCACACATGCAGCAATGGATTGAAATCAAGTTAATTCCCTAACCATTCTCTCCTAATTACTTCCCTACCACTCCACCATTTTCCCTCCAAACTTCATACGCTCTGTTTTCAAACTCGCTTTAATAGTTTCTCTTAATGTTCATTTACTTAATATAGTGTGTTATACTTAGAAATTTTAAAATGGAAAAAACCTGGCACTTAGATATACCTGTGCCTTATTTCATTAAAAAAATAATATACAAACAAAATGCACAGCAGAGACAGCTGTTGTGGAATTAATCAAAGCACAAAAGAGGACTTCAGTGCCAACTTTACACTCAATTAGTCTAGCTATTGCCTCATCACCCAACCAAAACTGTTCTTCACATCACCAGCCAATAAATCCCATGGTTCTAAATTCATTTAACAGCTTCTGTCCTCATTACTCAGCCTTTGATTGTCTGTTTCCCATATGCATCACCCTCAGCCTCTATAGAGGCTATATATATATATATATATATATATATATATATATATATATATAGGCTAACATAATAATCAAGCCACAAAACATACAGAACAAAGAAAAAAATTTTAAGAGCTGCAAAAGAAAAGGGCCAACTTACCTATGAAGTCAGACGAATCAGAATAACTCCTGAGTATTCAATGGAAACAATGAAAGCAAGAAAGTCTTAGTCAGAAGTTATACAGACACTAAAAGAGCATGGCTGCCAACCTAGACTACTATACCCAGGAAATTATCAATCACCATAGATGGAGTAAATAAGATATTCTGTGACAAAATCAGACTGAAATAATACCTATCTACCAAACAGGTCCTCCAAAAGCGTTAGAGGGAAAACTCCAACCTAAGGGTAGCAGACACATGCATGAAACCACAAACAATCAATAATCCCACAGAAGAAAAGCTCAGAGAAAAGAAATCCATACAAGCTACAACCAAAAATAAAGGAAACATCAATCAGTGGTCATTAATATCCCTTAATATCAATGAATTCAACTCACCTATAAAAAGACACACACTAACAAGATGGATACAAAAACAGAAGCCATCCTTATACTGCATACAAGAAACACACCTCAACCACAAAGACAGACACAGGCTCAGAGTAAAGGGTTGGGAAAAGATTTTTCCAATCAAATAGCCCTAAGAAACAAGCTGGGGTTGACATCCTAATATCTCACAAAGTAGACTTTACGCTAAAAGCAATTAAAAGCGACCAAGATGAACATTACTTATTCATAGCAGGAAAAATTACTAAAGAGGAGATTTCAATCCTGAATATTTATGACCCTAATATAAGGGCACCTATCTATATAAAAGAAACACTACTAAAACTCAAATCCCACATCATTTTTCACACCTTAATAGTAGGAGACTTCAATACCCTACTTTCACCCTTTGATAGGTCAACCAGACAGAGACTGAACAGAGAAATAAGGTGTCTAACAGAGGTTATTATGCAAATGGGTTTAATAGATATTTACAGTGGCTTCCACCCAAATGCAAAGGAATATACGTATTTCTCAGTACCATATAAAACTTGCTCTAAAAATGACCACATAATTGGTCATAAAGCAAATATGAGTAGATACAAAAAAATGGAAATAATCCCTTGCATCATATTGGACCACCAGGGCCTAAGGTTAGAATTAAACAACATCAAAAATCAAAGAAAGCCTATCAACTCATGGAAACTAAACATCACTCAGCTGAACCACCTTTGGGTCGAGGAAGAAATAAAGAAAGAAATCAAAGTCTTCCTAGAATATAATGAAAATGATTTCACAATGTACCCAAATTCGTGGTACACAATGAAAGCAGTCTCAAGAGGAAAATTCATAGCACTAGATGCCTATATGAAAAACCTAGAGAAATCCCACACTAGAGACCTAACAGCGCAGCTGAAAGCCTTAAAACAGAAGCAAACTCACCTAGAAGGAATAGATGGCAGGAAATAATCAAACTTAGAGTTGAAATTAACACAATTGAAACAAAAAGAACAATACAAATAATCAATGAATCTAAGAGTTGGTTCTTTGAGAAAGTCAAGAAGATAGATAAACTCTTATCCAAGCTAAGCAAAAAGCAGAGAGAGAGTATCAAAATCAACAAAATCAGAAATGAAAAGGGGTACATGACAACAGACCCCCAGGATATCCAGAGAATTATCACATCATACTTTGAAAATCTATATGCCACAAAAATGGAAATCCTAGAAGAAATGGACAGCTTTTTGGACTGGTAACATTTACCAAAATTAAATGAAGATCAGATTAATTCACCTAAACATACCTATTTTGTTTAGGAAAGGAAATTGAAGCTGTTATTAAAAGCCTTCCAAGTAAAAAAAAAGCCCAGGTCCAGATGGTTTCAGTGCAGAATTCCACAAGACATAAAGAAGAATTACCACCATTACTCCTCAAACTGTTTCACATAGTAGAAAGTGAAGTAATATTGCCAAATTCCTTTTATGAGACCACAATTATCCCAATACCTAAGCCACTCAAAGAGGCAACAAAGAAGGAGAATTACAGACCGATTTCCCTCATGAATATTGATGCTAAAATTCTCAACAAAATTTTGGGAAACTGGATACAACAATATATAAAAAAATATCATCCAGCATGATCAAGTAGGTTTCAACCCAGAAATGCAAGGATGGTTCAACCTACGAAAAACCATAAATGTCATCCATCAGACTGAAGGAAAAAAACCACATGATCATATCTTTAGATACTGAAAAAGTCTTTGGCAAAATCCAACACTCCTCTATGATAAAAGCCCTGGAGAGATCAGGTATGCAGGTAAAATATCTCAATATATAGCAATTCTACCTAAAGCAATCTAAAGATTCGATGCACTTCCCATCAAAATCCCAACACAATATTTTATGGACCTTAAAAGAATAATACTCAACTTCATTTGGAATAACAGGAAAGCCAGGATTGCCAAAACAATTTTACTCAACAAAAGAACCTCAGGAGGCATCATCATCCCTGACTTCAAGGTATACTATTGAGCTACAGTAATAAAAATAGCCTGGTACTGGCATAAAAACAGATTTGTGGATCAATGGAATTGAATTGAGGATCCGGGCATTAACCAAAAACCTATGAACATCTGATCTTTGACAAAGAGGCCCAAAATATTCAATGGATAAAAGATAGAATCTTTAACAAACGGTGTTGGCATAGGTGGATGGTAATGTGTAGAAAAATGCAAATAAATCCAAGCCTGTTACCCTGCACAAAACTCAAATCCAAGAGGATAAAAGACTTGAACATAAACCCAGCCACACTGTACTTGATAGAAAAGAAAGTGAGAAATACCCTCCAACAAATTGGCACTGGTGACTACTTTCTAAATATAACACCAGTGGCACAGACAATAAAAACAGCAATCAATAAGTGGTACCTCCTGAAACTGAGAAGCTTCTGTAAAGCCAAGGACACTGTCAATAGGACAAAATGACAGCCTACAGAATGGGAAAAGATTTTCACCAACCCTACAAGTGACAGAGGACTGATCTCTAAAATATATAAAGAACTCAAGAAACTAGAGCCCAAAACCTTGAATAACCCAATCAAAAAATGGGGTTCAGAACTAAAAAAGCGAATTTTCAGCAGAAGAAATAGGAATGACTGATACACACTTGAAAAAGTGCTCAACTTCCTTAGCCATCAGAGAAATGCAAATCAAAACAACTTTGAGATACCACTTGACACCTGTCAGATTGGCTAAGATAAAAGACACAGATGACAGAGTATGCTGGAGAGGTTGCAGATCAAGGGGAACATTCTTCCATTGTTGGTGGGTGTGTAAGCTTGTTCAGCCACTGTGGAATACAGTATGGCAGTTTCTCAGAAAACTGAGAATCAATCTCCCCAAGGATCCAGCAATACCATTACTGGGCATATACCCTAAAGATGCACATTCACACTCCAAACCATTAGCTCAACTATGTTGATTGCAGCATTATTCATAATAGCAAGGACCTGGAAACAACTTTGATGACCCTCATCTGAAGAATGGATTAACAAACTGTGATACATCTACACAATGGAATACTACTCAGCAGTAAGAAAAAATGATATCCTAAAATTTGCAGGCACATGGATGCATTTGTAGAGTATCCTCCTGAGGTAGGTATCACAAACCCAGAAAGAGAAGCAGGGGATGTATTCACTCATTAGTGGACTCTAAATAAAAAAGCAAAAGGCAAAGCATGCCCAAGCTGCAAACCACAACCACTGAACAGCTTGGGAGCTGAAAGACCTTGGACTGGAACCTTGGATCCCACTCCCTCCAGAGGAACACCTGACTCAGTCTTGATTTTGGGGTGTAGAAAGTGGATCTGCCAGGAGTGGATGCTGAACTAAGCCATATTGGTACCTTGGTACCTCCTACAACCTTGCTGGGGAGGAGATAAGGAGATGTGGAGAAGAGAGAGTGACTGGAAGGGGCAGGAGGGGGAAGGGAGCTTGAATAAGGATATACACGGATAAAAAATATGACTTTATTCATAATTTAAAAATTAATAAAAAACCATACTGTAATAAAATTTCTCTTTTCTCTAAAATACATGAAACATAAAAGTAAAATCTTAAGCTCCTCAAGCCAGGTTAGTCTCAGCTACAGATAAAGAAAGCACAGTAGGTCACAGCTAATGCCCACGGATGCACTATGGCCACCACAAATTTCTGCTAAGCAACCCTTTTACAAGTCGACCAGAAGATTTGTCTTGCTTTGTTTTGTGTGTGTGCTTATCAATTCTTAGAATATTTGTTGATACATTTATACCTCAAGCTACACAGTGAGGTGGGTGTGAGTTATATACTTAAATTTATTCTGTCAGGAAAAGCAACACTCAAAGCCACAACTATTTAATAGCAAAGTTAATCCTAAAACTATAATTCATCTTTTCAACTTCTATATTCTTTGTTTTCCACCCATATTTTGTTTATTTTTTTTATTTGTTTCAGACAGGGTCTCATTATAGATCCAAGGTTGCTGAGAATTCATGATCCTCCTGTCTCAGCCTTCCAAGTTCTGGACACATACATCCCTGGATCCATTATTTACATTTCAAAAGCAAACAAACAAAATAAGGCAGTACAAAGACAGAGGGAATAGAAACCTATTATTACTGAGACATTGGTCAGGAGCCAACCACAACATCTTACAATTTAAGCTCAATAAATGGTTTGCTATTGAACTGAAAATCCTGTGCTCAGTACCAATACGGGAAGGAAAGAACAAGGTAAACTGATGTTACAAAATCCCTGGGCTGATATCAACTGTCAATCAACTCATGTTCACCAAATGTCAGGCACTACTAATGTTTCATCTCTCTCACACACACACACACATACACACACACAGGAGGAAAGTCAGAGACAGAAAGGTTCATTATCTCAGCAAAGGCACTAAGCTACCGAGTACCGGATGTTGGATTTGGCCTTGGCCCAGAGATAGTGCTTTGGATTGTTTCATCAGATAGCTGTGTTACTCTAAGTTACAACTAATTTTGTTCCACAGAATTTTCAGTCGTACCAAAATTCTACAGAGTCCCAGAATCATTACTCAACTAAGAAAACTGTAACTTACCACCCCCACTTGGCACTGACATGGCTATAGTATGTGCCAAGTATGATATCTAGCACTGTCCTACAGATGTGTATCACAGTGTCTTTGCTTTTATGTCTCAATGAGTTTTCCAACATCATGGAAGCTTCTTGGTTCATTTTAACACAAGTGCAGCCTGGCTATATGCAGGCTGCATCTACAGCCTCAGAATGAAGCCTACCTGAAGGCTGGTGAGAGTTGATAGACGCTCCACCATCATATGACACCAGGGGGGTAATTCTGAGACATAGTCTCTAGGTTTCTCAGACTTAGCACGTAAATATTTTAGACCAGATAATTTCATTCTAACTTCAATGCATATTAATTGTGAACATTAATGACATTTTTCATCTTATATGTGTATGTTTATGCTGTGTCTGTGTGTGTATAAAGGGAGAAAAATGAGGAGGGGAAGTGAGCATGTGCTTTAGCATACATGGAGGGCAGAGGACAACCTCAGAGGCTATTTGTTTCTGTTTCTTCTGTTTTGTTCCAGGCAAGGTCTTTGTCTCTCCATCCACCTCCCATCTGATCATAAGAACACTCAGATGACAGATTAAGCTATTGGGTTTAGCTTTCATGGATTCTGGGGATCAAAACTGAGGTCTTCATGGTTATGTGGCAAATACTTTGCCCACTGAGGTATCTCCCTAGGCCCAGATTAATGA
This sequence comes from Sigmodon hispidus, assembly GCA_004025045.1. Lineage (NCBI taxonomy): Eukaryota > Metazoa > Chordata > Mammalia > Rodentia > Cricetidae > Sigmodon > Sigmodon hispidus. Next base: position 77,342 of record PVIH01003455.1, read on the forward strand.
CATTCCTGTACCTACATTTATTGTGTTCTCACATCTCTTTCTCTCTCCCCAATTCCCTTCCTTTTAGTACACCAGTTTATATTGTATGAGATATTTACCACAATGTCTGACCCTGAGGCCAATATCATCTCCCAGTTTTGACAACTAAAACGGTTCCATATGTTGCCTAATGAAACACTCCTGACTGAACTTACCAAATTCCACATATTCATAAGAGATCCCCAAAGGGAATGAATGCCCTGCTGCCACAGAATGACTGACATAACATTTATATTCTTTGGGGGCTTTGTCCCTTCCCACTCTTCTGTTCCAGATTAGCTGGAACAGAATAAACATCTCTTCTCACCCTTGCCTCAGCTCTTACCTTCAGTAGAAGCTCAGATAGAAGACACCAGCAAACAGTCCTCAGTCATACACAAGACACAATTGATGTCCTTAGCCTTCCCAAATGGAAGGTGGGCTCACATTTGGTTCTGGTGGAGGACTTCCAAAAGATACTGTGGCCCACTGGAGAGGGACAGGCCTAGAAACTGGTGGCCAACCTATGCATGAGGAAACTTGCTCAAGGCTCCCTCATATTTCCATGGGTGGGTGGTTGAGCCACACCACACAATGGAAGGTATCTAGGGCTAGATGTGCAGCTGCCACAGTTCTCCAACAGTGACTCACAACTTGTTTTTTACCTATGTGACCCAGAATCCCTGACAGTGAGGTCTGGGCTTGTATATCCAAATACAACACAGCCTGTTGTACAGAGCTACATACACATCCTAAAGTGCCTGTTCTTAGGACTATTGCCAATGGAGCAGGTGACCCATGCAAGGTCCCACAGGAATAAGGAGCTAAAGGACCAGGGCCCAGTCCAAAGTGCTGGTCCCAGGCCTGACATCTGACAGCCTGTGACAATTTGGAGTTCTGGCCATCATTGCTCAGATCTAAGGACTTGGCTGGAAGAGAGGGTGAGAAGAAGCCAACTATCCCTCGTACTGGGAAGCTACCCTTAGAGACAACCTGAATGCCTTTGATCAGTGCTTGCACAGAAAGTTCATCCTTTGGAAATGCATTTCACAAAGCACATCTCTGTGGCGCAGAGACAATCCATCCGTCATTCACATCTGAGGATAAAAAGCCCAATCTCAGGGAAAAGTTCACAGCCATTGAACACAGCAGGGAGCTGAAGGGGATGGGGACATCACTGTAGTCAGTACAGAGTTACTCATGGAGGCAAATTGGGGAGTACCAAAGACCTGTGTCTTCTGTAAGAACAGCAAGCAGCACCCTTAATCACTGAGCCATTTCTCCAGCCACAGAACTGTTCTTGCTTTTTGCTTTTTTGGAGTTTTTTGTTGGTTTGTTTTTTGGAATGTATAGGTAAATGAATGAATCACACACACACACACACACACACACACACACACACACACACACACACCCCTACTATTTTGAGTTCCCAAGTTGATCCTGTGTATTTTGGTCACACACAAATGTAGTTTAGCACACAGAAAAGGCAGAGGCAGTTCAGACTTTTCCTTCTGTACACTCAGGCTGCTTCCTTTAAGAGGACTATAGTCAGTGTCCTGACAGCTTTCTGTTTACAGCATTCCAAGCGAAGGAATCCATGCACCTTTCTTTCAACAGGCTGGGAAGAGCAGAAAAGGCAGGAACTTGCTCCAGGTCATCCAGGGAGCCAGTGCCACAGGCAGCTCAAAGGCCATGTCTGCTGAGTCCCAAACCAGGCTGTGTGAGAAAGAAAAAACCAGAAAGGGTTAGTATCTCTGATATCTTCTAGCTTGGTTGTCTCCAAATTTGCTATCCATAATTCCACAAACTGAAAAATGACTTTGTCCAGTAAAACTGAACTGATTTCCTGTGGGCTCAAACATGGACTTCACAGTTCCTCGGGAAGCTCTCAGGAACAAATGAGAACTCTGCTGAGATTTCTCTCTTTCTCTCTCTCTCTCTCTCTCTCTCTCTCTCTCTCTCTCTCTCTCTCTCTCTCTCTCTCTCTCTCTCTCTCTCCAGCCTTTCAAAGTTTCCAGCTAAGTAGAGCCCAGAGTTCCATTCTCCACTTGGCCTTGGTGAATTGCTCTTAACTTTGACCATGAATTGACAAACACAGCCCCAACCAACCTCAATCTTGCCTCCCCTTCCCACCAGCAAGCTGTCATTCCCCCACCTCCTCCAGCACCACTACTCATACCCCTTGCTCTAATGCCATGTTCATGGCATGCATCTTAAAACCAGGAAAACACCAGCAATGAGGTCAGCCATGATTTCCTATGGAGCCAGGATTTGGAGTGTATGGAGAACATGGTGCCATAAAAGGAACAAGCAAATACCCGAGTCTTATCATGGTCTTCCAATTATTTATCATAGGGTCCTAATTATTGCTGCTTACATTTATTGTTACTGTTTCTGCTTTGTTAGACTGGGTCAATGTGATTAGGGTCTAACAGTTTGGGCATTGTTTTTCTTGTAAGATACCTGTGTACAGCTTTGGGGTTGGTAATGGGATTGCAGTCCTCTTCTCAAACATGACTATCATTTATTTATTCATTTATTTATTGGGGGAAGGTGTCATTGCACAGCACATTTATGGAGGTCAGAGAACAAGTCATAGGAATTGCTTCCCTACTTCTATCATCTGGGTTCTGGTGAATTTCAATCATCAGCCTTAGCAGCAGTTTCCCTTAACCTCTGACCCATTTCATAAACCCTTGGTTGTAAATTTTAAAGATGAGTACGTGGACATCTTGATGAGGACTTGGATCCAGGCTCCTCCTGAGATCAGCACATACAGGATAGGTTCTGACACATGTGTCCATCACTAGCCTTTCCAGTTAATGCTTGTGATATGGAAAAGTTTGGAATCTGCCAAGTTTGGGAAACACAGGGTGATGGCATGACATTTAAGCACACCCAAGAGAGATGTCTGCTTGCCAGTAATCAAGAAGTCATAAGAAATCATCCGTAGGCAACAGCAGAAAGGCTAGTGTGAGCCAAAAATTCCCCTCAGTGTCTACTCTGGAGGCTCCTGGCCCCTACATCTTGTGTACAGGGAGCAGGGTCACTTCTATGAGGATACCCACCTCAGCCCACTCAGCTTGATAATGCCAGATTCTCACTTCAGCTTAGCCACTCAGTCTCAGTCTGTCTGTTTTCTGAGTCTCAAAGCTCACACCAGACCCAAATGTCCTTTCCATGTCAACATTCACAGATCTATCCCTTCATTGGACTTTTCATCCTGAGACCTATGTTGTAGAAAGACCTGTGTTTACTTAAAGATGTATTAAATTCATTTATGTTGTGGGACATTTGTTTAATGATGCAAAGATGTGTTGCGTTCTTTTATGTTGCATTTGTTTAGCTCTGTAAAGCTGTATTACCTTGCTGTCTAATAAAAAGATGAATAGCTAATATCTAGGCAGGACAGAGGAATAGGGGGCGCTGGTGGGCAGAGAGAACAACTAAGAGAAGAGAGAAGAACGAGCAAAGGAGAGGAGCGAGAAAAGAAAAAGGAGAGGAGAATACCAGGGGCCAGTCATCAGGTCAAACAGCTAGTCGTGGAGTAAGAAGGAAGGAGGGGTATACAATGGAGAACGGTAAAAGCTCTTTATATAATAGAGAAAGGTAGATAGGATAATTTAAATTTAAAAGGGTGGAGGGAGGGAGTCACACTCTCTCACTTGGACATGGAAGGCTTGCTGAAGCCCAGTTCAGCCTCCTCTGGACCTTTCCCCATCGTTCCCCAACAAAGAAACATTGCTTCATTTTATATTTGTGAGTGTGTGATTCCCAATTCATCCCTTAATAAATAAGTCTTTTTCCTAAACATCCGTGAATTTCTAGTTTTATCTGGCATCCAATGTGGGGCACTAAAGGATAAAGGAATACTAAAGATTACCATTTATCATCAGTAAAATCTGTGCATAAATATCACAATACAGGATGGAGAATCTGAACTGGGTCGCCAGCCTCTCCTGCTGCTCTCTGGCTACTTGTTCCTCCTTCTTAGAGGCCCAGGCATCCTTCGGCCTGCCTTATGTTTGGGTCACAATCATACTGTGGTGGAAATGTTCTCTGTATGCTATAATTAAAGTAACTGGTTTGGCCTATGTGCAGCACCATAGAAGTAGGTGGAGAATCAAAGGACAGGCAGGTAGAAGGAGGGCAGAGTTAGCCAGTCTCCATCTGACACTGGAGGAAGAAACATGTAAGGGATACAGGTGAGCCACAGGCCAGGATACGTGGAGGATAGAATACTAGAAATGGGTTGAATTAAGATGAAAGAGCTAGCTAGTAATGTGCCTGAGACATAGGCCAAACAATATGAAATTAATATAAGCATCTGATTCATTTCTTTGTGGGGGAAAAAGCCGCCGCTGACCAGATACAAACTTCTGGCCCAAACAGGGCTGGAAATCTTCAACAACACCTTAGTCCATGAAAACTCTGGCTCTTGACCAAAATTCTTTCAATTGTTTAGCTTACCGATGACCGGATACTTGAACAAAATTTCAAATCAAATGAACCAACAGAGCAAAATACATTTCAAGTTTAACTATTTAAGCACACATAGAGAAGCAAATTACCATTTCAAAAACCAGTGTAAGGAGGGAACGTATCTCCACAAAGGAGCACTGGCCAAGCTCTGTGGTCAAACTCACAAAAAACTAAAAAGCAAACAAATAAGAAAAATATAAACTTAAAGTGGAAAGTGGGAACATGGGGGGTGGAGGTGGGGTGGATCCTATTAAAACATATTACATTCATCTAAGAAATTCTCAAACTATGAAAATTTTAAGTAAATTTCAAGGTGAAAAAAGAAATAATCTAGGGGCAATTTAAGATTTGCTTCTGTTCTAAGAGCATCCTCACATCAGCTTAACACAATGAGTAACTTACTACAAATGCTATTAATCTTATCACTTTTCTTATATTATGCTTTTGTTTATATGGGTTTTATCTATTAATATTGACTAAACTAAGATTTCTAAGTGACCGCTTAAAATATCTGTTCACTGGGCAAGCTGGCAGGATAGAGCATGGCATCTGAGAGCCCTTAATCTTCCAACAGGGGACAGAAGTGGTTTCAGCATCCTCCTTGTGAGGCTCACAATTGCCTGAAACCTTAGCTCCAGGGCATATGATGCCCTCATCTGATCTCTATGGGCACATACACACATATGTATATACTCAAATACATACACATAATTTAAAATAAAATAAATTTTTTAAATATATTTTTTATTTTGAAATAACAAAGTAAACCCACCAGGTGTTAAAAGGCCAATATAATTAACATATTTTTTTTTTAAAAAAAAAAAAACTTTTCCAAGACAAAAAGAATTTGATGAGAAAAATGAGTATTTTCCTTTTTACTTACAAATTTCCTTAATGTTTAGAATGGCAGAAGTCAGCTGTATTACTAGATCTGCTCCTGTCTTTAACTTGTGGCCATAAATAGACTATATTGGTCACATGAGCCCTCAGTCTTCATTTGTTTATGCAGATAATCTTAGAAATATCTTGAAGCCATGGGGCAAAATGTAGATGAAGAAAAACAGGTTAAATTAAGTTATAAGAACTAGTAGGGCTAGAATAAACTAGGAATGGGCATTTGTAACTAGAAATAAGTCTCTATGTTATAAGTTAGATACTGATTTGTGGCTGAAAAGAAAATCTGCAGCAATACATACTCTTTGACCTCAGACCACACTTTGAGAACTATAGGTCCCATTTTTCTAGAATAAGGAATATTGAAATTGATTTAATTGATTCTCGTTGAATTTGATCAATAAGAATTTTGACCAAGGAATTCACTTTTCTGCTCTGAATGAGGTGTGACTTAGTTTCACTGGGATAAATACTCACACATTAGGGTGTGAAAGCAAAGAAATTTGAGTACATATTGCAGCAGATTTTCTTCTGAGCCACAAACCAGTATTTAAATCGTAACGCAGAGACTTATTACTAGTTACAAATGTCCAGCCCTAGCTTATGCTAGTCCCACTAGCTCTTAAAACTTAATTTAGGCAGATAGAAGGACCGGAAGGGTCTGGGAAAGACAGCTGTTCACAGCCGAGGCCTTGGAGACAGGAGCCTCTGAGACAAAAATTGTCTACAAACTATGGATGCTACAACTTCATTTGATGTGAAAGAACACCCTGATACTGAAGTGCAAAGGAACCGAGTTCTAACCCTGGAAGATTGGCAGGACAAGTGGGTGACCCGGCACATTGGATTTCATCAGGAACAAGGGCACCAACTATTAAAGAAGCATTTGGATACATTTCTTAAAGGCCAGTGTGGACTGAGAGTGTTTTTCCCACTCTGTGGAAAAGCAGTTGAGATGAAATGGTGTGCAGACTGAGGCCACACTGTAATTGGTGTAGAAATCAGTGAAATTGGGATTCGGGAATTTTTTGCAGAACAGAATCTTTCATATACAGAGGAACCACTCAATGAAATTGCTGGTGCCAAAGTATTTAAGAGTTCATCAGGGAATATATCACTATACTGCTGCAGCATGTTTGACCTTCCCAGAGCAAATATTGGCAAGTTTGACAGGATTTGGGATAGAGGATCATTAGTGGCTATCAATCCTTGTGACCATGATCGCTATGCAGATATAATACTATCCCTACTAAAAAAGGGATTTCTCTACTTCATGACTGTCCTTCATTATGATCCAATGAAACACTCAGGTCCACCATTCTATGTTCCAGATGCTGAACTTAAAAGGCTGTTTGGTACAAAATGCAACATTTGTTGCCTTGAAGAAGCTGATGCTTTTGAAGAACGACATAAAGCCTGGGGAGTTGACTACCTGCTTGAAAAATTTTATCTCCTTACAGAAAAGTAAAAAACTGCAGGTGCTGATGTGCGTGCCTTTAATTCCAGCACTCTGGGGAGACAGGGACAGGTGGATCTCTGTGAGTTCAAGGCTAGCCTGGTCTGCATATTGGGTTTTAGGGCAGCCTAGGCTACACAGAGAAATTTTGGCTTGGAAAACCAAAACTAAAACCCAAAACCCACCAAACAAACAAAATCCCTGAATGAGTTTTTGAAAAATTAAAAATTATGTTAAGGCTTGAAAATATAAGCACTTGGATTTTTTTCTTATGGAAAAAATAGATCTTTCTCATGACTTTTTAAATGAAATCACTCACTAAAATGTTATAAGTCAATTCTTTGAAGTATATATGATTGGTAGCAAAACATTAAATACCGTTTCTCTTTTTTATAGTCATCATGTATTTCTTCTATAACAAAAAACAAAAGTATAATGCTTATAACTTTAAACAACAAATAAGACATATTATGTATGAAAATTAGAGTCACTAAGGAAATGTAAGATTTTAATAGGATTTGAGGTAGTGTACATGATTTTATTAAAAATTGACTTTATTATAAATCATAACCTACTTAGGACTTAGGACTCCATCTTCACATGTTTCTCCCCTGTATAATTTTATATTTAACAGAATTAAGAAACACCTTTTTTTTTTTTTTGGTTTTGATTTTTAGAGACAGTTTCTCTATGTAGTTTTGAAACCTGTCCTGGAACTCACTCTGTAGACCTGTCTCTGCCTCCTGAGTGCTGGGATTAAAAGCATGTGTCACCACTGCCCACCCCCAATTTAAACCACCCTCTATGGAAACAGGTTTTTTCCCAAAAAATTGTAAGAATAAAACCTTTAAAAAATAAAAAAAAAAAACTTAATTTAACCTGTTTCTCTTCGCCTACATTTTGCCCCAGGGCTTTTTACCTTTGTTTCATTCTGTATGTCATGCATTTCCCATGTCTTCTGTGTCTGGCTGGCTGATGACTGACTGGCCAACTGGCCCCAGGTATATTTCCTCTTTCTCTCTATTTCTCTTCTCCCTCTTGAGCCTAGATATCTCCTCCTGCTTATTCTCTTTGCCTGCCAGCCCTGCCCATACCCCTACTGCCTATTATTGTCCAATCAGCTTTTTATTAGACCAATCCTTAGGCAGGCAAGGCAACACATCTTTAAATCATTAAATAAATGCAGCATCAACAAATATAACACATCTTTACATAGTTAAAGTAATATTCTGCAAATTAAACAAATGCAACATATCTTTACATAAAGTAATATTTCACAACAGCATACTTTCAGTATATGACAAAATACAGATCTTCAAATTTACAACTCATTTCTTTCTGTAGAACAGAATATTTATCATAGAGGCACAGAAACCTTGCCTGTATAATGTTCCTTTAAACTTCTATATCCTATCTTCTTTCTGAATGAACCCTCTAGATAAGCGTGTGTTCTAATCAGACAAATGAATAGCTGAAGCCAGGTGGGGTGGTACACTCTTAAATCGTAGCAATGAGGAGGCTGAGACAAGAGGATCTAGGGTTTGGGGCCAGCTCTGGTTACATAGAAACCTGCTGTCTCAAAACAAAGAAAGAGAAAATTACATTTTTCAGCTATCTCTTAGAGGCATTCTAATCATTAAATACATTAACACAAGTTGAGCCCTTAGAATAATACAGCAAACAGTAAGTAGACTGTTGTATATCCTTTATAGCTTCTTAAAAGAGAATTTAAAAGTACATTTTTGTTTTACTACATTTCCCATAACTTCACATGCCTTACAAAGACTCTGTGCAGTTGCTTTTAGACCAGACTTAAGTTCTATGAAAGGATGAATGCACTGAGGTCTCAATACAGAGCTGCTACTTACAAATTCAAAACAAGGCTTGAAAATCCATACTTCAAACAAGCTGTGAAAGTGTTTTGTGCGTATAGTGTTAATTAGCCTTGCTCGAGAAACTTCTAAGTGGCAATTAAATTTATGTTGACCCCTGGGTTAATGGCCACCAAGAAGATTGTTAATGCTAAATGCTTAGTTTGCACTGGCAGATTTGGTGAGTATGTGCTGAACATCCATGCATGTAAACCCTGGGAAAAATGAGATGAGAAGGCAAGCTATGTAAGTCCCCCATCCAAAGATTAACATTGAGCTCCACGAGTAAGGAATGGGGACACACACAAAATACTCTCGACAATCAAATGAAGACAATAAGATTACAAAACGCAAAGGAGCATCATCCTGGCTTGACAAAACCAGGAAGACTTTACCCACAGGGAAACTTTAAGAGGATAGTTGAAAGATGAACATGATCCAACCAAGAAGACATGGGAAGAGGGAAAAACCACACCGGAAAAATGCAAGGTTGGACCATGACATTGCAGAATATTTGTGTATACTGTTAAGGTGAGTCTCTGCCTATGGCACCTTCTGATTGGTTTAATAAAGAGCTGATTGGGCAATAGCTAAGCAGGAGAGAATAGGCAGGGCTTCTGGGGTTGAGAGTACTCTGCAAAGGAGAGAGGCAGAGATACCAGGAGGCTGAAGAAGTCAGTCATACAGTACAGAGTAGAGGTAACTGAGCCAAGTGGCAGAATTAACAGACATAGGTTAATTTAAGTTACAAGAGCTAGTTAGGAAAAAGTCTAAACTAAGGCTAAGCTTTTATAATTAATAATAAGTCTCCAAGTCAATTCTTGTGAGCTGGCAGCTCAAAGAAGAGTCTGAGTGCGTCAGTATAGTCCGGCATAATGAGAGGATAAGGCAACAGTGAAAAGGACTAGAAATTAATAAAATGGGTTTATATGCTGTGTTTCACTTAGACCTCATTCAATAATCAAAACACATAGCCTTAACAATAAGAGAACTGAAGCTGTGTCATCCACAGGTGGGTATTGTGGGAGCAGCATCCTTTCATTCTGTGCAGGAGGGACAAAAGGAAAACATGAGAACTGAAGAGACAAATGAGGAGGCCATGGAAATGATTCAAAAGGAGAGGAGGTTCACTGAGGATTCATAATTGGTACAGAAAACCAAAATATTGTTTTCCCAGTAACCAAACCCAAAAGATCAAGGGACCGCTAGGAGTCAGGAGAGAACATTGTGTGCTGGACCAAGGCCATGTGTGTTATATACAACCTGAGTATGTTTTAATTACCACAAGGAATGAAAGAAAAAATGGAAAAGAGAACATGTTTGGGACAATCTCCCATTAAACACTAACCAAATCTCCTTTAAGAACATGGCTCCCAAATTCAAGTTCAAATGTGTCACAAGCTGAGTGTTGTAAGGCTGCAGAGATGTAATCTTCACCTCTGAGGCCCAAAAGGGGCCACATATCAAAGGCCTCCAAGACTCCTGAAGGAAAAAGGGCTTTCACCCAAAATTATTGAGTCCCCAAACCTTACAAGCTTAAGAAAATCCCCTGCATTGCTCTGCTTTGGGTAAAGGAATAAAGAAAATCAAGCTGGAAGAATTGGGTAGGAGTGTCCCAGTAAGATCCATCAGTTATTTGTTGGAACCAATCACTTAAAAATTGTGATTTCCACTGGGAAAATAATGAACATGTCCTCTTTCTACTCACAGAAGCAGTTCTTTCCCGTGACAGCCTCAACATTGGCATCTTTTCTCATTTTACTCCTATATAGAGAATCCTCTTGGATTCTGCTGTTGGACATGAAATACTCCCTGTGTTCTTTCCAGATTTAAAATTTAATGTTATCTAACTACTCAGGAAAAAAAACATGAAAAAATCATATATCATACTGTAAAGTCAAAATAAACCTCATGGCATTAAAAATTTAGGAGTAAAATAAAGCATAAATCAGTAAGAAAAATATAAATGAATATTCATCGTACCTTACAGTAGTGAAATGCTTTCTCATTATGGTGCTGAATGGATTTAGCTGTAAAGCCATTTCCTACCTTTCAGTGGATAACTAGAGATAGAGCAAGGAATGAGCTGAATTGTTTGTCATTAACCATTATTTATGTTTGTGAATTGCCTTCACAGATAACCCTGAAAACATAGATACCCATAGCCTAAACATAAATAAAAAACAAACAATAGATTAAAATTAAAATGTATTTTCAGCATCAATCATATATATTACAGACACATATGATTATATTTCTTTCATTCTCTCTGAACGTCTGTTCTGTGGGGGGGGGGGGTGTAGGCAAAACACACACTAACCAATTGAAAACTCCAGGAAGGTAATTAGAGTAACTCACAAAAAGAAATCAAAACTTCAAGTAACTGGATCGACTGGTAGGATGGATGCTCAACAGCATCATCCATCAATGAGTTGCTCCTTGCAATGGGATCCCCTCTCCACTCATCAATTGGCAAATACTAAAAACAGTGACAGCACAAGACGGTATCAAGGAGCTGATTTTATGGGAGTATTGATAGTATGAACTTGTTTAGAAAAGATGAAGTCTGCACATGAAAATCAAATGCATTTATTTGAGCCCATTAAAGATAGTCTCTGATTGACTGTGGTTTGGCTTAATGATTTTTTGATGCTACCAGAGCATATGTTTTCCCTAGAAACCATATACTATGTCAATGAGCTCCACAATAACAGACTCAACAAATCACAGATCAAAAATATCTGGAAAAATATATCTGCACTGAATATGGACAAGTTATATATCTTGCATGACACTTACATTACATTAGGGATTGTAATCAACCAAGAGATAATTTAAAACTTATGGGAGAGTTACAGAGGTTGTATTGAAAATTTGATGCTATTTTGTGTGTGTGTGTGTGTGTGTGTGTGTGTGTGTGTGTGTGTGTGTGTGTGTGACTTAAGAAGGCACTGATGGTTTTGGGGTGTTAACTGAAACTAATGTGATGCTCTCTTGCTATGCTGGGAAGCAGCATCAAAGTGAGCTGTGAAGTTCCAAGACCAAAGCAATCATGCTTTCAGGGTTCTGAGGCACTAAATCAGAGATTCTCGACCTATGGGTTAAATGATCTTTACACAGGAGTTACTCAAGACCATCCATATATCATATGTTTACGTTATAATTAATAACAGTAGCAACATTACAGTTATAACTAGCAGCAAAAATAATTTTATGTTTGAGGATCATCACAACATAAGAAACTGTATTAAGGGATACAACATTAGGAAAGGGGAGAACCACTATGTGAAACCATGCAATGGTAAGGTAGGGCTGTTAAGTGTATTTTTTAGCTAAAATTTTCAACCTATTATAGATATTTTGAATCCCACCTCACCATAAGCTCAGGACCATCTGATTTTTTGTTTGTAGGGATGTACTCTAAAAATGGAAAGAGAAAAAAAATAAATGTGCAGAAATATTTAGCTGCAAATATTCATTTTATGACATAAATCATAACAGAGGATGGAAACTTCAAAGCCATTGAGTATCCAGAATCCAGAAAAACTGTTAAACAAGACAGCAATTTGGATTTGTTTCATCTTTAGTAGAAATCATATAATTATTAAAACAAGACTAACAGCAAGAAAAATGTTGGTGATATCATAAACGATTAAGGAGAGTTATAAAATATATAGTAATTGAAATTACATACATCCACATTCATTAGATAAAATATAGGGTCTACATAACAAAATATAAGTATATTATCTATGTGGTGGGATTATAAAGGTTTTGCTTTGTTTCTTACTCATCTCTGAAATCCAAAGTATTTTCACAAAATGTTAATTACTATTGAGTGATTCTTTAAATATTAAATTATTTAAGTGCAGTACTTCAAATTGAACCTAGGGTCTTGTGCACACAGTCCACACCTTCAACCACTGGACTGTGTTTCCAGTCTGCTAATCAATTACCATTTAATGCAATATATACTGTGTTGCTACGAAGACTAAAAACTTCCAAGAAACTTCCTATTAAAGCATCCTAAGGAGCCAGAAAAAGCATTGCAGTATCTTCTCCATATACTGTTCTTTTCTTCACTAATTCTTCTCTTTATTCTCTCTATTTTTGTATGCCTATGATGATGTCTTGAATCAGTAACACAAGCCCCACAGGTGCTCCATGAGTTCCCAGCCTAGGGCGTGCCTGGGACCTAGAGGCAACAGAGGCAGACAGAATCCTAGGTTTACTTGACTTGGGAGAGTGACCTCCAATGGAATACTAGAAGACAGCATGACCCAGGACTAACTTTAATGTCAGTCAGAGCAGGCTCTATCCTGGTAGAGAAGAGCATATGGCAAACGTAGTCAAGGGTGAGGATTCTAACTAGGAAATCAAGGAGATGGTATTTAGGCATGAGTAGTTAGATATATTCAGAAAATATAATAACTAGTTGGGATACCCTGATCAACAGCTAGTTTTGCCATTTAGTTAATGAGAAGGAGGAAGAGGAGCAGGAGGAAGAGGAGGAAGAGCCATGCAAATCTCTTGCCAGTGTCATCATGTGGTGAGTTGTAAGATATTGACGTCTCTGTACAAAGTCAACTAGCCCACTGCTCTGAGAAACAACTGAATGGGCACAGGATAAGCAGCTGTCTCCACAGGCTCTTTTCTGCCTTGCAGGTGTCAAAAACATGGGATTCTCTGTCTTGTTAAACATTCTACACACCCAGAGTCAAGCACATAACTGAGAAGACAAAAGCCACATATAGGATTTGGAGCAGCATGATATGGCCCTGAGTGGAAACAGGACACTCATCATGTTCTTTGCAACCCAGTCACAGGCATCCTCATTTCAGGAGAGGCCAGAGGCCGGGGAGAGAAGATGGGATCAAAATTGGGCTGAAAGGGAAAGGTCTGTCTAAAATTTCTCAGTGAGGGATAGATGAGAAATGTCTCCCACTTGGATCAGCCTCTGTAAGGCCCTTGATCCACCCCATTCAAGCCAACGTAGGGACTTGGTCTCCCCTTTGTGGTTGGAATCTAAAAAGAAATCATCTCCTTTTCTGCTACATCTAGCCTGTGACTGCCAAAATGCACTCAGGATGGTGACAGGGGTGACTCTCCAGGAAGTTCAAAGACCTTCCAAACCTTATTGCTTCAGTATTACTTCAGATGGTGGCAGAATTAATACTGTTTCAAGTCTAAATGCTATGATAACTATAACCAACTCTTCCTTCTTGCTGAGCTCTCTCTCCCTAGCTGCCCATGCAGAGCTAGTCAGTCCTCAAACCTACCTAATTTAACTCTCAAAACAGTGTATGCTACAGGGCCATAGTATCATCCCTACAACAAGATCAAAAAAGAAGAAGAAGAAAAGTCCCAGAGATGCTAACTAATCCATTCAAAGATGGAATTGGCGGGCACTAGACCTGGAATTCTTGTCACACCACCATCTCTCCTGATTCTCCTCTACCTGGGCTTCTGCATTCTCCAACACACAGTGATTTATCTGAGCAGTTTTTTTTTTTCTTGAAGAACCAAGTGCTTGCTTCCTCTGTGCCTTTCAGGCAGGCAGTGGCCCCCGCTTAAAGAGTCTTGGCCTTGTTTGGGAGGTTCACTCTTTACATATGAGCTCAACAGTTGCTTTCTGCAGGAAGCCCCTGCCCTGACCCTAAACCCTTAAGATAATTAAACACAGAAGTTGTGTCTTCCTCACACACACACACACACACACACACACACACACACAGAGAGAGAGAGAGAGAGAGAGAGAGAGAGAGAGAGAGAGAGAGAGAGAGAGAGATTTCCTTATCTTTTGGGAGAGTCAGCCACTGTCTCACTATCTCCTGGCTCAGAGCCTAGCTCATAATAGATGCTTAATACATAGTTATTGAGCAAGTGAATGCTCACTCTGTCAACTCCCTTCTCCTCTGTGGTCCTAGAATGTGGGACTTAAGAATTATGTGCCCAGCATCTGAATTTGGGTTGGGTTGTTGTTGTAACTGAAAGCCGAGGCCCCACACGTTCATCGCAGGAAGTGAAGAATCCAACTCTTAAAAATTCTTGCCATGAGTGTTTTTGCAAATGAGCAGCACTGGGGTAGATAATATCACTTTTCCAAAGAGAAGTAACTCTGGGGGAGAAAGGAAAGCGTTAGTCAAGGGAGAGAAAAGCTTTGTGGAAATTAAATTAACTCAATATTCAGTCATCATAAAAAGGCTTGTCTGCTTCTTACTCCCATGTGGGAGTCTTTGAGCAGGAAAGATGCACATTTCTTAGTGATGGTTTTTACCCTAACTTGAAGGGTTGTCTTTCTGTCCTTGCTTAAAGAATTTGAATTTATTTACTTTATGTTATAAAAATATAATCCTGATTTTTATTCTTGTAATAACTGATCCACTTAAGATCTCACACCTTTTTGTATAACCCAAGCAACAAAACAATGAAGTTTGGACTGGAGAAATGACTCCACATTGATTCCCAGCACTCACACCAGGAGGCTCACAGTTCTCTGGAAGTCAGGCTGCAAGGGATCCAGCACCCTTTTCTGACCTCCAGGCAGCTGCATTCATGGGCATATACTCACAAACAAACATGCACACATACATATAATTAAAGATAAAATAAGACATTTATATATATATATATATATATGTATATATATATATATATATAAACAGAATGAAATTCTCTTAGAATTTGAAGAAGCTTGGGCCTGTGGGATGACTCAGTAGCAAAGACACTTGCAGCCTAGCTGGAAGCCTGAGTGGTGCCTGGAAAGCCAAGAACAGATTTCCACACACTGTCCTCTGACCTGCAAAACCATCATGGCATCTACAAACACTAAATAAATAAGTGTAATTTTTAAAAATGTTTCAGGGGCTAGAGAAGTGGCTCAGTAGCTAGAAGTGCACAGTGCTCTTCAGGAGCCAGAATTCTCTACTCTCCAGAGCAGAGCTCGACACCTATATTGAGCAGCTCATGATCACCTATAGCTACATCTCAGGAGTGACACCCACACTCTCTGGCCTCTTCACACACCTGCACACACATGGTATACACGCATGCACACACACACACATACATTTTTTCTTAAAGAATTTGAAGAAATTAGTAAATGGGTTCTTCCTCATACTGTTTAAATAATTAAAAATAAGTTCTTATATGAGATTTATTAATAAGTGTAATACAATGATAAAACTTGTTGATATGATGGGATGAAAATAGCAATTACTTCTATGGTTCTCCACTCCAAACTCTCAAATCTAATCACAAGAAAAATTTCAGGCCAATTCCAACCTCAATACAGGAATTGTTACAAAACACTTGGTCAGTTTATCTCAAAATGGCAAAACTCATAAAAAATTTTAAAAGTCTGAGAAAGTATCCCAGCTATCTCAGACAGAGTAATAAGTATCTTTGACAAGGTCTTACAATAGAAAAAAAATTTTAAAAAAACCTAACAAATATGACTGTAACTCAGATCTTCTCTACCACCCTAAGCTTGCATCAACCAATAAAGCTGGCTAACTCCCTGAAAGGTAAGTTTAGCCAAGATCAACAAGCTTTCTAACTGACTCATAACTTCATGAGCAAGTCCAGCCAAGGGCAAAGGCAGCCCTGATCATGGGAATCCCGCTGACTTCAAAGCTAGATGCATATCTTGTAGCCAGTTGTTGCACAGCATCTTTGCAGCAAAGGAGAGCTGCAGCACACAATTCTGTGTTTCCCTCAATTGGGAAGATGCTTCGGTGGAGAAGAACCATAAATGAAAAAATGCTAGGACCAGCAGGAATGAGTACCAGAACCTCACCTGGCCTTTAACCAACAGCTCTGGCTTCATTCAAAGTTCCTACCAATCTTCCGGCTGGTGTCCTTTTCTCTACCTAGTTGTGGGTAGATAAGAAGAAGAATCTCATCTCCACTGCTAGCAATCCTGAACAAGTGCGTAAGGCCTAGGGCATGAGCTAGAAAACCCAGAGCAGATCCTTTAGAAGCCAGAGACTACTGCTCTAGGCACAAAGCTTGGAGGCTTATCATTCTGGGAACCAGCAGCTCTCTCATTTGGCTGTTACTAATCTTTGGCTTCTGTCAGCATGGGCACAGCACAACCTGGGGAGAATAGCAATCAACAGTAGAGAGCAGTGTCTAGTGTTATAAGTCTCTTCAGGCTTTAGGTGCCAAAGCTCTTAGCCCTACAGTGATACACATCATAAACTCCAAGTCTTTAGGTACACAAGCTTCATGTTTTGACAATAACTCTCAGACCTAAGGTTTCTAAGGTCCTGGGCTCTTAGGACTTAGCTGCTTTCTGGAATTCTTCCAAATGGCCAAGACCTGAAGTTTCTCCTTTTGATCTCTTTGCGGCTTCCATTTTCTCCAGCCACAGTTCCCCACCCCTTCTCTGCCCTCTACTTCCTCTATCTCTTGTCTTTGCCACTTCTCTGCCTGGTCATGTCCATTCCAGTCCCTCTCTCTGCTCTTCAGCAGCCTGACACTACTGTGGTCAGCACCACCACTGACATGACCTTCACTGCTGAAGCTAGCTGCCTTTTCTATTACCAGTCAGCCACTGTTACTGAAGAAACTCAAAAGTAGACGAGAAAAAATCATCCAAGAGAATTTTATTTGGAACTAAATTTTGCAACATCAGGTGAAACTACAGAAAAATTACCTCCTGACTGCCCTTACAAACTGAGCCGAGCAGCCAGCTTCTACAGTCAAAAAGGGGGTAGTCACACCACCATGGCTAAACCTGCAAAGTGTTGTAACTATGTGGCATGAATGAATGGAAATAAAAAAAAATCTGTGTTTGCACCAATCCTGGCACAGACCCCTGGGCAAATGAGAGATCATGATTGTACCCATCACAGAAGTTCATAAATGCACCAGGAGTCACAGATCTTATGGGACATGCACCAGGTGTGGGGCTCTCTGACTGTACCCTTTGTTATATGTTAAAATATGTATATCTTTAGGGTCTTCTAGAATTTATTGAGATTGTAAAAAGCTTCCTCAAGGTATCGGTAGGGTGTTCAAAACAAGGAATGAGAGCAGGCCAGTAAGCAGCACTTGTCAGTGGCCTCTCCAGCAGCCCGTGCCCCAGGTTTCAGTTCCTGCCCTCACTTCTTCTTCTCATGAACAGCAATACAAAAGTGTTAGTAAAATAAACCCTTTCCTTACCCAATAGCTTTGATTGCGGTATTTCACCACCTTAATAATAACCCTAACACATATATGATTTTGGATTGTTCCCTAAGCAGAATGGCCTCTAGACAATGGTTCTCAACCTTCCTGATGCCAGGATCCTTTAATACAAATCTTTATGTTATGGTGACCTCCCAACCATAGAATTATTTTCTTATTTCTATTATTTAAAAAGTTATTTTTAATTTTACATATCAACCACAGTTCCCTTTCCCTCCCCTCCTCCTACTAGCCCCCAGCTTCTCCCCACCGAAATTATTTTTATAACTGTAATTTTCATCTTGTTATGAAGCATAATGTAAATGTTTGTTGAGCTAGAGACTTGACAAAGGATATGCAACCCACAGATTGAGAACCATTGCTCTAGATTGTAAGTTCCCTGAAGCTTGCTCTTACTTACTCTTTGTGTAGTCCAGTTATCAACCTCACAGCTACCAATCTGATGCCCCTTAAGGTCTACAGGAAATTGCCTTGAAACTCCATTGGTGTTTCTGGGGCATTGACACATCCTAAGGTGATGATATCACCATGATACCTGACTCCATGCTAACACCAACTACATCTCATTACTCTGTACCTTACCCTTTTTTCCAGTATACAGTCCTCTCTGAAAAGTAGCTGAAGGTCTGGAGCTTTTATCTTTCTTTCTTTCTTTCTTTCTTTCTTTCTTTCTTTCTTCCTTCCTTCCTTTCTTTCTTTCTTTCTTTTAAAACTTATTTATTTATTAGCCTTGGTGTTTGCCTGGAACCGGGAACTGGCTCTGTATGTGAGCTGCCATGTGGGTGCTGGGAACTGTACCCTGGTCCTCTGGAAGAGCAGTCAGTATTCTTAGCTGCTGAGCCATCTCTCCAGCCCCAAATCCCTTTCTTACTTGTAGAACACAAGCACACTGGTAAGTCTGAAAGTCTAGATTCTGGAGTCACCTCTATTTTGGTCATGGTTCCATATCCTAGGCAGATGTGGTCATCACTGAAGGAAGAAGCTTGAAACAGTTGAACCCAATGATCAACTTGATGAGATTTAGAGTCATCATAGAAATAAATCTGTGGGTATGTGTGAGAAAGATTATCTAGATTAGGTTCATTGAAGAGGGAAGACACAACCCAAATGTGGGTGGCACCATTTTATCTGACAGAATTCCAGACTGAAAAAAAAAGTAAGAAGTGAGCTAAGGATAAAGATCCATCACTATTTGCTACCTGGCTAAGGAGGCAATGTGACCAGCTACCTCCTGTAGTCTGCCATGCTAGACTGTGTTCCCTGGAACCCTACGCCAAAATAAACATTCCCTGATTTACATTGCCCTTGTCAGGTACTTCATTGCAGTACTGAGCCTAGTAACCAACACAGCATTCATTATAGAGCATCCTCCCCTGTATCCATCAGCAAACAACTCAAACCAGGCCAAGTCTCAACATGAAAAAGAAGGTAGACACCAAGTCCTAGAGAGTCTCTTGAGTGTCACCTATGTCTAAAATCATCCAGCCCTAGATAAATAAAGGAACAATGTTTTCTTCTCAGAATACCAACATACAAAAAACACATTTGAGCCCAGCTAAATACATAAAGTTCTAGTAACAGATGTTAACTAGTAATTTTTACTTAAAATATTTAATTTAGTTATTTTTAACACTGTATTTAAAACCCTATTCATGTAGAAATAGTGCTGTTTTCCTACTGATATCTTACAATCATGGCTTTTAAAAATCTTCAAATATTTCAATATCACTGTTATCATTACAACCATTTTCTTTTTTATTAACTAATTTTAATTAGCGTGTGTTCACAGTCCATTGTGGTATTTTCACGCAATTCTACCCCTGATCCACTCTTATTTCCATTTCCCTCAGTTGGTTTCCGCCTTCTCACGGAGCCTGACTTCTAGCTTCAAGCCCTATTAGAAAGCATCTTTCATTTAAATTTCTTCATGTGAGGAGAAACCCTGCACTGACTATCTTGCTAACATCATCATCTACAGTTCAATATATATTTTTTCTGTATATAACACACTTTTCTTCTTTATGGCCAAATCCACCTCTGGTTTGTATATGTGCTGAGTTCTCTCTGTGTGTCTGCTTGTGAATACATAGGGTACTTTCACAGTCTGGCTCTGTAGAAACCTTTTGTCTTATTTTGTATTACTTTTTAGCTAACATCAGAAATAGTTTCATTATGATTTTCATACATATACACCCATTGTACATTGTTCTTATTTGCCCCCACTACATGCTGCCCCCCAAACTCCTCTTCCAACACTCTACCCAGTCTCTTTTCTCCCTCTGGCTTGTCAGATGCATGAATATGTATGTGTGTGTGTACATATATGTATATAGATATACAGTTATACATACAAATTCTGCATATGAGGAAAAGGTGTGATGATTTAGCTTATTAGAGCCATTTTGCATTCTCTTACTTAGTCTCTTGAGACTAATCTATTGTGTTTCTGCTTAAGAAGTAAGAGAATCATGAACTGGCTTAAGGTTCCAAATACAATCACAAGCAGTAAATGCTTATTTTCAGAACATAAGAAGATATTTTTTTCTCATTTGTCACATATTTGGATCTCCAAAGAATCACTACTTAATGTTATTGATGAAGTCATCTGTTAATAGCTCACTCATGCTTTCACTATTTAAATTTGGGGAAATAGCCAAAGAAGACAAGACAGGAAGGGGAGGGGAGGGCTGAGGGAAGAAAAGGAAAGGAAGAAGAGGGGGGAGGACAGGGGAGGGCAGGAAGATGACCTAGACTAGTTCCTTCATCATTGTTTCAGGCCATCACTGGAATCATCTAAAACTAGCAATGCAGGCTGAGGATAGAGCTCAGCAACAGCGCCCTCTCTCAGCATGGGCTGGGTTTAATCCCTAGCACTGAGATTTTTTTTTTTTTTTCGACTATAGTCAACAGGACCTGACAAGTTTCAGGCTAACTATGTTCTTCCAACACTATATCAATGAAGAAAGTGAGTAGTAAGGTCAGCACATTACCTGAGACACACCACAGGACCTGAAGAAATTCCCTTTTCTCAAAAGCCATAAAGAAGTTAGGTGAATAAGGATCTTGCTTTGTATTTGGAGAACATCTTTTTAATGACTATTTTGTTCTATAACTATCATAAGCATATACCAAAAATTTTAGTACTAAAATATTATGTTGTTTTTATACTTAAAATGATTCACGTATATTCTGACTTTTATTTTTAAAATGTTTTATCTGTGATGGGACAGTTATGGGCACACATATGCCACAGCATAAATGTGACAGAGGACACAAGTTTCCATAGCCACCTCCTGCCTTGTCTGAGATGGGGCTTCCTACTGTTTGCTGTTGTGTGTGCTATGTTGAATGCCAGCCTGCAAGCTTCTCATCATTCACCTGTCAACCTCCCATCTCACAGCAGCAATGCTGGGATTATAGATGCATGCTGCTATACCTAGCTTTATATAGGTTTAGGGGAATCCAAAGCCAGGCTTTCATGATCATATACTACACGTGCTTTGCCTAGCAGAGTAAAGTGTCTCCCCAGCCCAATTTGTATTTGTCTTTATTATTTTTAAATTTTCATATGTATGTGAGGTGGTGGTTTGAATGATAATAGCCCTCAGAGGCACATAGGAAATAGCACTATCAGAAGGTGTGGACTTGTTGGAGGAAGTGTGTCATTAGGAGTGGGCTTTGAGGTTTCAAATGCTCAAGCCAGGCCCAGGGCCCTGATCTCCTTGCTGTCTGCAGATCTGATGTAGAACTCTCACCTCCTCCAGCATCATGTCTGCCTGCACTGCACGCCCTCATGTTTCTTGCCTTGATGATAATAAACTAAACTCCAAATTGTAAGCAAGCCCTAATTAAATGTTTTCGTTTATAAGAATTGATGTGTTCATAGTGTCTCTTCACGGCAATCAGACACTGACTAAGACTTTGGTGTTGAGCATATGAACAGTGTATGTACATGTGCATATAGTGTGTATGTATGTATGTATGAAGGTGTGTAGAAGACTGGGATTAGGCATTTCTCTTCAACTGCTTCCTACCTTTATTTTTTACTTATTTATTTACATTTTAATTAAAATATAAATATAACTGCATCACTTTTCCCCTTCTGTTTTCTCTCTCCAGCTCCTCCAGAGCTCTCTCCCTTTAATCCTCCATACCTCCCTTTCAAATTTATAGCCTCTTCTTCCTTCACACACACACACATCCTGCTGAGTCATTTTTCTTTTTTATGTACAATTGGTCTCAAGGCTTTCAACTTTGTGTTGGATAAACAGTCAGGGAGCTCATCCAAAGGAAAGGCTAATTCTAACTGTCTTAGCTGCCTTTAGTGACTTGTAGCTCTTTGTGTGGGGATGGAAGCCTGAGAGATTCTCCCCCTGACACGTTAGCATTTCTACTTATCAATGCTGTAATTGCTGGGCTCTTCTTCAGGCAGCCTTTTCTAAGACAGGCAGTCACATAGCCATAGCCAACTTCCTGGTGTTCTGCCTTTCATAGTCTTTCTGCTCTCTCTCTCTCTCTGTGATGCTCTTTGACCCACAGATTCACAAGCTGTGCTGCAGATAGATGCCCCACAATCCACTGCTCTTTGCTTTGCATCCAGTGTGGTTTTCTATAATTGTCTACATCTGTTGTAAAGAGAATCTTCTTTGATGAGGAATGGTAGCCACACTTACCTGTGGGTATAAGGATACAATTTAGGGTGTAGTTAAGGGATTATGCTGCTTCAGGAAAATGGTGGTAGTAGATTCTTTTCTAAAATAAATGACTTCACTAACCTCAGGTACTTGTTGAGTGGGCCATAAATCCACTTAGACAGCTATTGGTTGTCACCGACATTTGAGTGCCATAATTGAGAGGCATGTGAGGCCATCAGCAATAGCTGGTATTATTCTGGGAGCCACTCAGAAGGAGTGGTTTGGGGGTTTTGTTAGTTTGTAGTTCTTGTAGGGAGTATTGTTATTTTTTGAAATACAGTTTCTCTCTGAGCCTAAAGCTCATAAATTTGAGTATGCTGATGGCCAATGAGTTTCAAGGACCCAACTGTCTCCACACATACCCTCCCATCACACACACACACACACACACACACACACACACTCACACACACACGCACATGGTTCTGGTCAGAAGCACACACTACCACACCTAGTTTCACAGTTTCACACAGGTTGTGAATCCAAAGTCAGGTTTCAGTACTTGAGCAGTAGACACTTGCCAACTGGGCCATCTTCCCAGCCCAGCCTTTAATTTTTAAATTATTACAAAACTCTTAAGCTTCTGATGGGAATATGTGAGCAAAGCCTACCTATAACCTTCCCTCTCCATGCGTGGAGGAGCTCTCTGCTCTTCCTGTCTTTCTGCCCTGTCATGTCACTCTCAGATCCACCTTTGAAAACCCGCAGCCATCATCAACTCCTATTCACTTATGAACCAAAAGCCCCAGACTGGCTTCTGGTTGTCATAAGCCACAGTGTGAAATGCAAACCCACTGTTATTTGTATTTGTCTTAGTTACTTTGTCCATTGCAGGTGATGAGCTGACAATTCACACTGCCACACCATACAACTTATGTTTTTTTATTGTTCTGATTTAAGTAAATTAGGTTTTTTTTTTTTTTGCTTGCCAGACTAAATTTTTTTAGTAGTCTTAACTTTCAAATCATTTTCAACATGATCAAAAGCAGAGAGGTTGGAACCAACCAAGTACTGAAGGGGAATTCAAGAGCCTGACCAGGCACAAACTGGTAGTTCATGCTATAAAATGGCCAAGGACAACTAGAGAACTTAATGTGGATGTGACTTTTTATGCAATGAAAAGTCACAGAATCTTTTTTTTTAGCAACTGACAATGTTACTATCATCTGAAAGTCTATGTCCCCTCCAAACTTCATATTAAAATGCAATCCCTAGTACAACAGTATGAACAGGTGAAGCTTGTAAGAGCAGGCGGCCATGAGGGCTTCATGTGAATTATATGTGATTAGTATATCATACAAGTATTGGAAGGCCCAGATTTATTTAGTCTCTCCATCTCTTTCACCATAGGAAGACAGAGCACTCATCTCAGAGAGTGGAAGGACATGCCCAAAAGTCACCATCTCTGAGGCACAGAATGAATCTTCACCAGACGCTGACCTAGGATCACTTTCATTTACTCTAGAGCATTCAGAAACAATTGCTGATTCTTTTAAACTGCCTAGGCTTAGGCATTCTGCTATAGTCCCAAGAACTAAGTAAGATAACTGTCATTATAAGTCATATATTGACCAAGGTAATATATGTCCCCAAAGTTAAATGCCACATGTTCTCTCTCATATGTGAGTAATAACTTCAAACTTTCATATTTTTAAGTTTAAATTGGAGTATAGAGACCTGGAAGTAAGAAAAACATCATGCTTTGGGAAAGGGACCCAGAGGTCATAAGTGGGTAGGGGAAGTAGAATGCATGTGCTCTGAAAATGGAAGAGGAAATGTTGAGAATGGTGAAGGGTTAGGGTTAGGGTTATGGTAAGGGTATGATGATGAGCTGGGAATTTGGGGAAAAGAAAGAAAATAGAAGAGGGTGGAGCCATCATGAATAGGATCAGTGCTTCTACAAAATAGGCTCCAAAAGCTAGCTCCCTCATTCCACCATGTGAGAACATGGCAGGAAGGTTCTGTGTGCTGCAAACTGGAGAGCAGACACTCACAGGAACGTGCTGGCATTTCCATCTCAGACTTCTTTTCTCAGCCTTCACAACACGTTTGCCACCCAGATTATGTCACTGTGTGATGCCTTGTTTTTTCAATTTGAAAAGGAGCAAGAAGCCAGAGGCAAAAAAGTTATTGTAATCTCCAAGAAGGCTTTGCTATGTTTTGGAAAACTGAAAGGAGATAAATAGAGGATAAACTAATGATACAGAGAGTAAGGTTCACTAAGCAGTTAAGCAAGATGTAGTCAGCACCATTGAGAACAGATGATATATAATAAGGCAAAGAAAAAACTTTACCTTTTATACACTGTGAGGTTACACTGAAGGTAGCACATCCCACATAACATTCACTGAAAAGCCAGAATCAGGAAGGTCTCTAGAGATAAGTCACATGAGAAAAGGAAACTTTGGAAAGGCTTTCATGAAATGAATGAAGATAGTCTAAGCAGAGATTCCCACAAAGTGAGATACAGAAATCATGTGGAATCAGTGAGACAGGTGCTTTCACAGTGCTCAGTTTGATTTTCTTCCCTGCTCAGTGTGGTCCAAAATATTTTAAGCAGAAGAGGAACCTATATCATTGCATTCCCAGATAGAATGAATTCCTTTGAATATTTGCTTGGAGCACTTGTTGGGACCTCTAACAATTGCAGAGTTTGAAGCTCTAACCATCCAGTATTTAGTTCATATAAACTAGGAAAATACACTGTTAGTGGAAACCATCTTTCAAAACACAGGTTTTCAGGCAGCCCAAATGTAGAACAGTCAAAATGTCTTGGATGGAGGGATTGATAGCTCTTTCTGGAAGCTAAGTGGTCAAGAGTGAGACAATGTCAGGGGACTAGAAACCAGAGACACTGCTGCCTTTTGTATAAGGTTCCAGCTTGGGAACATCTCACCATCCTGGATTACCAGAGTAAGACCTTCTTTGGGAAACCCTGTTGAGGAAGATCGAGCCATGTCCTTGATGGAGGAGTGCTGGCTTATCTTACCTGCTCTGCATCCCTCCCTAACCAGGTGGGGACTCTCCCTGCTCACACCTCACAGGCTCTCTTGGGTGCTTTCCTCTGTGACATTCTAGGCTCCTAGTGTGGCATTTCCTTCTGCCAATATGTTCCTCTCACCATCCCACAGGAATGGAAGACATCTGCCGGGCATACTTTCCAAATGCAATCAATTACCTCCTCTCTTGCAAGTGGCAAGAGAAAGAGAGACTGTAGGCATGGAATGTCCAACCTTCAGAAAACTAAAAACCAATCACATTTGAAAATGCCATGGCCAGACATGGTCAATAATCAGGTTTCCCAAGGGACTTGCCTGTGGGCTTCCAGGCTTCTCAAGAGGTTTCTACTAAAATCATGAAATGAGGAGTAACTTCAGCTAGCCTAAGCATCCACTGTGGCATAGGTGTACCCATTCTACCTGCCCAGAGTCCACTGTCTAGTTCCCAGACAAAGCGAAGGCTCAGAATGTATCCCCACCAGGCAATCTGAGTATGAGTAGAACTGGGTGTTCTGGAATGGCCTGACAGTTCTCCTGAAAAAATAAAATTACTACTACATTTGATTCCACTCCCCAAGATAAGGATGAAATTAAATGTCTGTTCTCTAGCGTCAAAGACAGGTCAAAAAGGAATTAATCACATTCTTGTCTGTAGAAGAAGAGAAAGAGAGAGAGAGAGAGAGAGAAGAGGAGAGGAGAGGGAGAGAAAGAGAGAGAGGGAGGGAGAGGAAGAGAGACATTTAAGCCACACAGCTAAAGCCACATCTTGAGGAAATTATGTAAACTTCTCTCTCCAACCCCTTTACCCCAAAGAGGAAATAATCCATGGGCCAAGCCTAGTGCCAAGTTTCCTTTCTTACAGAAGTAATAACCTAAACAGCTCATGACCAATCTTACTAAAAAGAAGAGAGAAAAGTCATTTTGTTAACACCAAGGGTGGAGATTGCCAGGTCCAGACAAGGTCTGCTGATGACAGGAGAGAACATGATAGCCCCTCCCTCCCAGGTTGTTCTCCCAGTTTGTTGAACATAATCTCCAAGAATGCTCTGAAATCACTGGGCAGGTGCCAGCTGTTTAGATGTCTCATCAAGCTCCAGACTCCCTCCCAGCCCCAAAGCAACTTAGAAACCAAGGATCTTGTCTGCTTCGGGGCTCCAGGCACTTAAAGTAACATGAGGTACACAAGATATAATCAAAAATATTTGAATAAATAAATCCCTCAAATCTGGCTTCTGTGTGGACTCAGTGATTTATTTGAACAAGAGATAACTGACCCATTGTTTATCCATGGTCATGAATGAGACTCCGCAGCCCACAGTGCTGTTAAATAATTTGTACCATTGCTACTTTAATCAGCACCACCAACGTGGAAAAGGGAGGCGTGAATCAAGTCCTCTGCATTCTCCAGTAGATACCATTCTCTCTCCTACCCAAGTTCATGGCAGTAAGAAAGACAATAAGACAATTGCCAATAACTCTGAGGCACAGTCTTTTAGCTATCAATGGTCTGGTAAATATTTAACAAATGGTTGCCTGAGGAAGAAAAGGAACTGTGCCCATAGCTTTTGCCAATTTCCAGAGTGTAAATATTTTTATCGTAGCCAATTCCAGCTCCCAGCTGGACTCAAATCCAGGGCGAGATAAGCAAGAGTGCACTAATGTTCTAAGTTTTTCTGTTCATATACTATATGTCAACTACCCCAGGACTACAGAGGCCATATTAGTGGTCATAAATCAGAGTAAAATAATCAAGAAATACTAAGTTTAGGCTACCTCTGATATATAGTCTTAATTATTCACAAGTGATTTGATTTTTAGAAATCTGCTTTGTTCACTCAGTAGCTCATAAAACTGCTAAAAATCTAACAAATAAGTCAGGATATGTTGACTCCAGATTCTAATTCTGCCTACCTGTGGTAACAGTGTTATATGCAAATGGTCTTGAACATCAAAAGATTTTAATGACTTAAAGGAGGTCTTCCCCATAATTCAAGTTAACTATTTTTTAAATATATTTATTTTATGTACATTGGTGTGAAGGTATCAGATCACCTGATATTAGAGACAGTTGTAAGCTGCCATATGGGTGCTGGGAATTGAACCTGGGTCTTCTGGAAGAGCAGCTAGTGCTCTTAACTGCTGAGCCATCTCTTCAGCCCCCTCAAGTTAACTATTAAGAAGAGAAATACTCCATTGATATTCTCTAGAAAATCTTTTTTAGGAGAAAACAGCTATTCTTTGTGGTTCTTAAACATGGAGAAAGTTTAGTTCCTATTCAGGGAAATGCAGTTCAAGTTGTTATGTTGGAATCCCTGTGACTTGTAAAGTTGATAGGAAAATAACATAAACTATTATCTTGCCTCTGCCTCCCCATGGCTCTGTGACTTCAGGCAAATGATCTCATCCTTCTTGGCCTCTGTTTTCATCATCTGTAGAATGGGGCAGCACCGATCTCCATGTGTGGCTGTGAGGTTGATGAGATCATGTATTCCATTTGGTTTCGTGATCTGTGAAACATCATAGAAGTAGAAGGCTTTGCTTCTATGTGGGGAATGAGACAGAAACCTGGAGTAAGTAAGAGGAGGGTGTGGAAGGAAGGAGGAAGAAGGCAGTTAGATAAATGACAATGGAAGAAACCAGGAAGAAGAGGTTTGGAGTAGGAGGAGGATAAGAGAAGTGTGGCTGACCAGGCCCATCATGCTTAAAGTCATCACCACGATGCTTCTCAATGCTCAGGTCAGTCAGTGGAGCAACTTCCTTATTTCTTAACTGTTTCCATGTGTATACCACTGAGAATGGTCATGCATTACAGCCGTCATTAGGATACCCCTGTTCACTGATATCACACATAATTTGAACTTCCTCAGCCTAGGCCCTGTGCCTTTTCTGCCCACATGGACTCTTCTTCCCAAATACAGCCATTTCTACTCCACTGTCAGAATTCTCTGACGCCACAAGCAGATGAACATCATTCTTGAGATCAGCTCTGTTTCTACTTGGTTTGACAAGCTGCTTGGAATACTATCAAACCTTGAATGAAAAAAGTCAAAATCACTTTTTCTCAAAGCACTGACTTGCTGTGGTAATGCCATCATTGATCACTTATTTCTGTGCAAGAATTCTTGACACCTATTTGAAAGACAAAACTTCCTCTAGCTAGGACAGGTTGAACTTGCATTGGTGGATGGACATTCAGTATTAAAAGTTTTCAGCATGGTCTATTTGGGAGGGGACCATCTTCTTTTGACAGGAGAAACACAAGCAAAGAGTAGACAGCTGCTTAGTGACCATGTGGGGAGGCACTGGAAAGACCCCAATCCAGTGGCTTCTGTGTTAGTCCAACCTATACTACTCTAACAAAATACCCAAAACTAGCCAGTTTATAAAGATCAGAAATACACTGAGAAGCACCAGAAAGTTCAGTTATCTTATGAGGGATGCTCTCTGCTTAAAAGATGGAACCTCACATATGCTTCCTCTGGAGGAAATAAACTCTATGTCCTTACATGGTGAAAAGCTGAAGGGTAGAAGGAGCTAAGAATGATGTGAGACCTCTATGGTAAGGTCTGCACCCACTCATGAGGGAGGTCTCAAGATTTAATCATATCTTAAACAATCCACTTACTATACCACCATGCTGACCTTTAAGTCTCTGTAGGAGGGGACACCAGCATTCAAACCATAGCACCTTCCAACATTCTTCCACGTCTGAGGTCATTTTGCCATGATCGAAATCTCCAGCCTCAGGCCTCATTCCTCGACTTCCTTAACTGGGTTTCGCCACCTTCAGCAAGTCTCTTACAGAAGTTGTAATATTCCTGCATACCAACTACACCCAGCTGTGTTGATTAGTATTATGTCAACCTGACACAAGCCAGAGGCATTTGGGAAGAGGGATTCTTAATTAAGAAAATGTCTCCATAAGACTGGCCTTTGGAAAGCCAGTGGACTATTGTCTTGATTGATGTGGGAGGAGCCTGTGGACTATTGTCTTGATTGATGTGGGAGGGGCCAGATCACTGGGAAGCCGTCTCTGAGCAGGTAGTCTGGAGTGTATAGGAAAGCAGGCTGAGAAATGTAAGAGGGACATACCAGCAAGCAGCATTCTTACACTCCTTCCCTGAACATCCTTGGTAATTCTGTGTGACCTAAGAGTTTAAAGGTGAAATAAACCCTTTCCTCCCAAAGTTGCTTTCATTACTTCGATAAAAATCTTATGACAACAAACAACAGAATTATGGGAAATTTACAAAATGGCAATCCCCTTGAGGTCTCTCATTTCCCAGGGCATCCCAAATCCCAGCCATAGCTATGCTCCATACTCATCTTAGAGGCCATTGTAGAAATATTCAGAAGTATTTGCAATATTTCTTCCTTCTGTTTTGGTTTGCTGTCATCTCTCCCACACCAAGCTAGAACAGCTGCATGCATCAGGTCGTGACTGGAAAAAGGAATCAGCTTTGCACAGGTAACTCTACCCATCCCCTGAGTAGCCCCCACAGCTGCTGGAGTGATGTGTTGAGATGTGTTTGTTACATCCTTGCCACCTACAATTTTTCATTGCTTATTGCTGCCTGCAGAGACAAAAGTCCTTTCTGGGCCTGAACACCACACCAACCTGTCTTCTCCATGAAGCCCTCTTTACTGTGCCGAGTTGCTATTCACTGCCGGAGAAGGCACGCTGTCCTCACGCATGCTGTCCCTTCCTTTAAGAACACTGTGGCCCCACCCCTTTCATGCCTTCTCCTCCTTGTCAAGGTCTCTTCCATCTCTTAAGTCTCATCTCAAACACCATCCACTTTCATAGGATTTTTCATTTTTCTTTTAATTGTAAAAATGTGTAAGATTCGGTGTAATCATTTAACCTAAGTAGTATGTAAGGGCAAATTTGGAGTACTTGCACTTTCATTTTACTTTCCTTGATTTTCATTAGTTTGAGGTAATTAATGGTTCCTTGCTATCATTTCTTTGGATTTGGAGGCTTTCAATTTCTTTTTATTTATTCTGATGCATTTTAGTCATTCATGAGTATAGCATAGGGCTCTAAGACCACGTTCCCCAGTTCTAAACTACAAAGCACAGAATTGTCTCACTTGTCTACCTGTATTAGGACACTGATCATCTAACCATCAGCCCTGGCCTCCCTGCCTCCCTGCCTGACTATGTACTCTATGTGAAATTTATCCTTCTCTTCCTAACATAAAATCCTTCAGTTTCATCCATTTTGCTGCAAATAATGAAACCTTTCTTTTTATATGTGAATATTTTCTATTGTATATACAAAGCACATTTTTGTTGTCCATCGACCTATTAATGAGAAACTAAGTGTATCCCAAATTTTAGCAGGTATAGATAGTGCAGTAACAAGCAGTCTCTCTAGTAGACTGATGTCATTTCTTTTTCATGTGCACTCAGAGGTGAGGTTGCTACATTCTACACTACCATAGAGCGTATTTAGAGAATGTCTATACTGTCCTCTCTAGTAACTGTGTTAATTTACATCCCCACCAAGAGTCTATGAGTATCTTTATCTCCACATTCTCACCAGTGTTTGGGGGGTGTGTATGTGAGAGACAGAAACAGAGAGAGAATAATCTATCAAAACTAAGATATCAAATAATGATTTTTGACTTATATTTCTCTAAGAGTTAATAAAGTTGAACATGTTCTATAATGTGTTGGCTACTTGAAATTATTCCTTCAAGTAGTGTTGAATTATATTTTAAGTATATTTTGCAGTTATTTTTAGATTGCTTGCATATTTAGAGTATTAACCGTTTGCCAGGTGAATCATGTCTTTTTCTCTATCTGTAGATTAGTTATTTCTTCATTCTCATGAATGGTTATTTTTTCTTTTTTGTTGTTTATATTTAAACAATATAATCTGACTTGTGACATGTCTACTTCTTTCATTTCTTGCTTCTATATTCTTGTTTAAATATTTTATTACAGTTATCTGTGGGGTGTGTACGGTGTGTGTGGTGTGTGTGTGTGTGTGTGTGTGTGTGTGTGTGTGTGTGTGTGTGTGCCTCAGAATGCACAGAGAACAGAGGAAGGATTTAGGGGCCTACTCTCTCCTTCCATCCCAAGAGTTGCAGAAATCAGCTCAGGTCATCAGGCTCAGAAGCAGGCCTTTTCCCCACTGAGCCATCTCACTGTTCTGACAATTCATCAGCTTCACCTGTCTGGCTTCCTCCATGTTTTCTTCTAACATTTTCACACTTTCCAGTCTTACATTTAAAACTTTGATCTACCTTTTTTCTAGTTTTGTTAGTATCTTGAGAATATCATATAATGCATTTTAATCATGTTCCCTTCCTTCCCCAACTCCTCCCAGAACCACCCACACGCTTCTCCATTTACCCAGCTGTATCCTATCCTTCCTGCCATCAAATCTACTTTGTGCTGCCAACATAGTCTTGGCTGTGCAGCCTTCCACTGAAGCATGGTCAACTTACCAGGGGCTCCACTCTTAAAGAAGACTGTCTCCCCCGTCCCCAGCAGATGGTTTGCTAATAGCACCTCTACTCAGGGTGGGACTTTGTGCCCATCTTCTCATTCCATGCTGGGATATGCTCTATCTTG
The DNA here is from genome assembly GCA_004025045.1 of Sigmodon hispidus. Classification (NCBI taxonomy): domain Eukaryota; kingdom Metazoa; phylum Chordata; class Mammalia; order Rodentia; family Cricetidae; genus Sigmodon; species Sigmodon hispidus. Next base: position 109,536 of record PVIH01003455.1, read on the forward strand.
AGCGTTCAGAGGTCATATACATGATGTCATAGCTTCTGTCACATAAACTGTGTGTATAAACAGGCAGCCGTCTTGCTGTTTCTGGAAGACACTCTGTCCTCATAGTCATCCAGCACTCTCTCTGCCCCCTCTTTGGGAGGAAGGAGTGATCTATGGGCTCTGGGACCAGACTTTATCAATCGTTTTTGTTGTTGTTGTTGTTGTTGTTGTTTATTTTTATATTGAATAAAAAAATAAAGATCAGATTTTAATACCCTAAATGTAAATATCTAATTTCTACACACACAAATTGTTTATTAAGGGGTTGTTTTTATTCAAAGTTTTTTGTGTGTTCTTCAGGGAATTAGCTGACTATAAGTATGTGGGATTATTTCTGGGTAATCTATTCTGTTATATTAATTATGTTTCTATTTTTATGACAATTCTATGATACTCAATCACTATAGATTGACAATATATTTGATGTAAGATAATGTGATGTTTCTAACTTTGTTCCTTTTATCTGAGATTATTGTGGCTAACCAGGAACTTCCATGCATCCATGGAAATTTTAGAATTGTTTTTAAACTACTATGAAAAATGGCAACATTTTGATACCAATTGTACTAAATCTATAAGTTGCTTTAGGGATATGATATATTAATAATGTTGGTTCTTCTGATTCATAAAATGGAAGCTCTCTCTCTCTCTCTCTCTCTCTCTCTCTCTGTGTGTGTGTGTGTGTGTGTGTGTGTATGTGTGTGTGCTCCTCTTCAATTTTAAAATAATTAAATTATCCCTTTATGTCAATAATGCAGTTCTATACATAGAAAATGGTGTTATACTCAGAGAGACAGAAGCAGTGTGTGGTTCTTATAGTAACATCTTACGCAGCATCATCCAGCTCTTAAGAAGTCAAGGGTTACCTAGTTCCTGTAAGCTCTTTTTTAATAAGCTAGTTCAAACAAGCCTTCAGTACCTATATTCTTTATCATTCCTCATTGCCTTCCACCATTTTGTGAATAATTTTGACCCAATTTTTTAACTTGTAATCTTTCCAAGATGTTTATCCAGAATAACACTACTGGCCCTGCAGCTCTCTGTCCATGACAGTAGCATTACCTACCACATCACAGAAGCACACATCACTAGTCTCAGTGCAAGGTTCTTAAATACCCTTCCATCATGGCCACTGCACCCATCTATCAGTCATCAGTCACCCAACAATGGTGAATTTACCTTGATGACAAGTTTATGGTCCAGTGGTTTTTCTTTTCTCCATCTTATGAAGCAGGCCTTAAATTCATTTTAAGTAGTTTGTTAATCCTGTAACATCTATACTGCTATTGTACTGGTGAGCATATTTTACCAGGAGCATCATTATTGTAGCTTGCAGTATTCACAGCTGGGGGAGAGTGATGATTACCTTCCAGAACTACAAACACTACTAGCCAGAGTTTCTAACTGAATACCAGCTAGGTTTCTCTCTGTTCTATGCTTTAAGTAACTTTCAATAATAGGTTCTTACCAGTTGACAGCCAGATACTATTCAGAAACAAATATCTCCCAAAAAATTGATCAAAGTATTGTCATAGCCTTTTTGTCTTCAACCTTCCTTATAGCTGGTCATCCTACACACATCATTTTGCAGATGAAGCAGTAATCCAAAAAGGGTAACTATGATGGTTGTCTTTACTGTCAATCTAACTGGATTTGAGTATATCTGTAAGGGTGCTTGAATACCCACTCTGAATGGAGACAACAACATGCTATAAGCTGGACTACCTAACTAAATAAAAACAAAAATAAGAAAAAAAAGCCAGATGTGCACCATTCCTTGATTCCTAGCATGCCCAGATGTGTTGTGCTTTCCTATAAACCAGAATAAATTTCTTCTTAAGTTGCTATCAGTTTTTTGTCATAACAATGTAGAAAAATGACTAATACAATTACTATGTTTGCTTACTGACCTTGAACCTTCTTCCCCTTTCATACTCTGATTTGCTCAGCCTTGAATGTCACGAGACAGCAAGAGAATGGAGCTGCATTCAGTTCTGATATGCCACACTGAGTTAGTCTTCGTCAACCAGGCTCTGTCTAGGTGCCAGGTAATGGATTACCCGGACACTGAAATACTGTTCTTGGCCACTATGAAACTAGACATTTACTGCCCTTCTAGGGCCTAGGTTTCTCTTTTTCTGACTGGGTAGGTGTCAGCTCAAGTGAGAGTTATGTATTCTGCTAGGCTAACTATTACAGGAGCCCATATTAATTTTTAGTCGATATGTGTTGCCACTGGCTTTCACCTGTTGCCGAGCCGAGTGATGATAGACACGCCACTGGGATTGAGGACAAGCAATCTCTGTCCTCACAAGCTGATCTCCACGTTTCCCCTTGAAGCACAATGAAGTCTTCTTCCTTCCAAAGCTGTTTGCTCTGTTCATTCACAAAAATAGCAACTTACCAATCATGCCTATGGAAAGTGTTCCGGGAATTCAATGTTCAAGTCTGTTCTGAAGCCTCTGTTTCCTAAGAGCTCAAGTGGTGAGAACACACACGGAGAACACACACACAGTGAATCATAGGCCACTAAAAGTGTCCAATGACTTAAAGAGATGTAAGATAGAAGAAGAGCAGAAAGTAGTCAGTCTCTGCCTGGACCTCACTGGGCTCTCATGGTGCTTTGTGAGCCTTCAAAAACCACATCAATTTTTGTAGTTCACCAACAGGAAGCTCAGAAGGGTTCGCTGTAATTTTTCCAAGATCACAAAATGTGTAAACACTGGGAGGCACACCTAGTCCAGGCCTCCAAAACACCCACTTTTATGTGATGTCAAGTTTCCTGATTTTTTTCTGAGGCAGCCATCCACACCTGCTGTTTCAGGTACCATGTTGGGCTGGTACAGACACAAAGAGAATTGGCTTTTGGTTCCTTAAGTTTTGACCTGTAAAATATGATTGTTGATGCCACATGTTTCCCACGTGTGTGGACATGGCCTTGGAGAGAAGAATGTTTGGATTGTTTAAAGACAGATCTAGAAATGTCAAACATAAAGTCTGGGGCATTAAAGAGAGGAATCTGAATAACAATGGAGGAATGGATGTAAGTCTAAATTAGAAATTCACTGGAGATAAACAAGAGTTGACTTCAGAGTCCTATGGACTTAATAGAAATCAGATGGCCCTCAGGGAACTAGCCTCTAGAACAAGAAAAGATCTAAGTCAGATCTTGTTTTTATTTGTAAAGGTGTAAAGCACATCCAGAGAATGACTTAAAGAAGCTGAGAAATTCTAAAGCTCAGTGAAGCTTTTAGTACTTAGAAGATAAAGTACAGCCCAGGAACTAGTGAGCCACTTTGGAGTCAACTATGATAAAAGCAAATTCTGGCTCAGCCAAGTCTTTGATGTTTGAAATTGAGCAGTCACTCTCTCTCTCTCTCTCTCTCTCTCTCTCTCTCTCTCTCTCTCTCTCTCTCTCTCTCTGTGTGTGTGTGTGTGTGTGTGTGTGTGTTTCCAGTTCCTCTGTGTAAATGGAAAGAACACTGACATTGCTCAGTCATATGCTAAATTAAATATGTTCTTGTCTATATGTTCACTTACCTGTTTGCCTACACCAACATTGTACTTAAATCATAGTTGATGTTAAACTCAATGTGTTGAAGGAAGAAAAACTGAATATGTGCAGGAGACTCAGGGGTGCCAAATACTACCAAGTATTATCATTAGTTTTCAAGGCTGGAGAGATGGCTCAGTGGTTAAGAACAGTGGCTACTCTTCCAGAGGACCAAGGTTCAATTCCCAGCATCCAAATGGTGACTTATAATGATCTTAACACCAGTTCCAGAGGATCCAATGTCCTCTTCTGGCTTCCATGAGTACCAAACACTCATGTGGTACACAGACATACATGTAGCTAAAATACTCACATACATAAAAATAAATTTATAAAAATATTTCTAAAGAATTATCCTTAATCCCTATAGGGGTTCTTTCAAGGACATATCATCAGCCCAAATCAATAGACTAAGAAATTAAAGTTTAGAGATATTAAGTCACACCTAATTATTTAATAAAAATCTCAATTAGGTATCTCCAATCTGGAGTCAGATGACATGGGCTCCACCCTGACTCTTTGATTTCCAACTCTGCTCCTTGTTGTCCCCTTGTGTTTTAAACTTTCTGTAATTTAGTTTTCTCATCTAAGAATTGTGACCCTCTCCTTTTTGCTGTAGTTGTGAGATTGATAATCTAGAAAGCAGTATCAGCCCACAGAGAGTATTCAAAAACACAGCTGTCTCAGGGGTAAAGATGTGAAGTGATAGAGCTAGATTTTGAACCTGAGTCCAAAGCCCAGTTTCATTCCTCTAAATCACATGATGGGAAACAACCTCAGCACCCAATTCTAAATGATAGAGGACTGCATGTCCTCCAGACCCAGGGAGTTTCCCAAAAGGCTCCAGTTTCTCCACAACTCTCTTTAGGTCTAGCTCAGTCCCCCATATTCTTCCCATTAGTTTTATTTCATTTAGTAAAATCTCACTCAACAGCCACAATGTCATTTGAAAGATGGCATTAACATGTTATTTCTATTTTAATTACTTTTTATTTCTGAGATTATAATATAATTACATATTTCCCCCTTCCACCCAAATACTCTCATGTGTCCCTGCTTACTCTCTTTAAAATCCTTGGTCTCCTCATTAACTGTTAGTATATACATATTTGAGTATGTTTATATCTATATATTTCTAGATGCATAAATACAACCTAACCGGTCTGTGTAACATTTTTAGGGCTAACTATTTAGGATCCAATAACCAATTGCTATACTCTTCCTGGGGAAAGATTCTCTCTCCAGCTTCCAGGGTTCCTTGGTCGAGTGTGGTTCTGTGTTAAGTGAGTACACCCTCCCCCATGCTGGCAGGTTTACTGTCGTCACACTTGATTAATTCACGTGTGAGTGACACTTTACAGCTGCAGCTCCTGGCATCCCCAGGATACACGGTCTCAGGGCAAACTCCTTGCTCCTCTGGTGATTAAATCTTCCTTCCTCTCCCACAGCTCCCTGATCCTTAAGTGTGGGAATTACACTGTTTGCTGACGTGTCCAGGTACTGCTTTTGTGCAAGCTCCCTATCTGCAAACAGAAAGCAAGAGGCAGGACATGTAACTGTGTAGCTTCAGTGAAATAAGAGAAACCACTAGCAGGCATTGACAGCAGGGTCCAGCCACACCTTGGCTGATGCGGGATGGACTGTCCTGGTAGGAGAGAGTGGCAGGAAATAGGTTAACAAGGACCCACAGACAATATGGCCTTAGCCAAGTCATTCACTTTTCTAAGTTTCTATTTCCCCAATGTAACAAGGGCTCAAATCATTTTTCAGGTCTAACCGTCTTAGCTTCTGGGGAAAAGTACAGCTCATAAGAGATTGAATGAGAGTGCGTCCTTCCAAGGACATCTTAATAAGCTCATGGGAGACAGATCTGAGTCTATAGAGAGAAGCCTTTTCAAAGAATCAGGTGCCTTATCCCTTTATCGCCCAACTGTGCTTGCTTAGTACCTAGTCACTGACCTGAGGTCTGGGCTTTCCCATCCTCCAGCTCACTCCAGGACCAAAGCCATACTTGGCATGACTCACAAACTTCTGAACTTGCATTGTTCTGGTGTTAAAAGAAAGAAAGCTGCAATCCATAAGAGAAGGCAAGTGAGAACAATGAACTATTTTTACCAAGGTCAAATTCAAATAGATCTTATTAAAAAGAATCTTCAGTGAATGGCAGCCCAGCTCTCCTGCAGTGTGCCTACAGTTCCACCATATGGGCTCCACTTCTAAAACTTCTAACCAAGGCACTCAGCTATGACATCTGGATATGTCCGAGCATACACATGGTTGTTATTATTAGAGCAAAGAGGGTACTATTGGTATCTAACAGGTAGAATCCAAAGATGCTCCTGTGCATAGAATAGCTCTCATGGGGAATTATCTGACACCAGATGCCATGCTGCAGATATATGAAAGCCTGCTCTAAAGCATTCTGAACACCTGCTCTTTGAGTTCATCAAGCAGATTTGCCAAGCTAACGGCTAAGCCAAGCATGACTTATAGGTCATATAACCCATAGGTTCTTTGGACCTCTCAGTTGACATTTAGGCCACAGAGGGAGAACATTGTCTCCCTGTCATGTAATAGAGTCAGTTTCTTCTCTATCTTAGTATCAAAGTCATATTTCTTCTGAATAGGATCACGTCCCGATTGAGATACTGAAGATTTTGAGGTGGGAATAGGGAACTCTGAGCCATTTCCAGACTTGGTTTCCATCATTCACTTGCATATCCTAACAAGCTTGAAATAAGTTGCTGCACTGTATTCACTGTCCTTCTTACAGTACCTTTTAAGTCATATACCACCAGCTGCCATTCATGTGTGTTACAAACATATATTGCAACAATGTCAGTGCTGAGTGTAACGGATTATCTATTTATTTTCTTATCTACTGTGTGTACAATGTGGGGACATGAAGGAGGGCAGAAGATGATGTTCAGGAGCTTGTTCTGTACTCTCGCCACATAGGACTTTAGGATGAAACCCAGGTCCTCAGGCTTAGAGTCAAACATCTTTACTTCTTAAGCCATTTCCATGACTTGGGATTATATATTTTAAAAAGGAATACTAAATGCCTTTAAAACATAGGAGTATGGTGAGGGAGACAGATCAAAATATAGATGAGCTCAGAGCAGTATATGGGATGCCACGCAGAAGCTTAGGGATTAGAGGGTATCCCCAGGGGGAAGTACTATTATCCCAGGCCAAGCTCAGTGTAGCAGAGAGGTGTTCTGGATAAGGGAAAGACAAATTCAGATGACCAAAGAGAATCGTCCTCATAGAGTCTTAAGAGAAGTCTTGAGTCATTACATGGGGCTAACATGGGGAAAAGGAAAAGAAAAGACAGATGTGAGGCTGCAGAAAGATCAAAGGCTGAATGAAGAGAGCTTTGTGTGCCACTTAGGAAACTGAGCTTTATCCTAAGAGCAGGAAGTCAAGGCCGAAACAGAGACACAAGGAGGATTCTTCTAGTTGGGATAGATGGGGAAAGTCAGAAGTCAGTGAGGATCTGAGAGATGTGGTAGCCCTACCCAAAGGTAAAGTAATGGGGTCAAAGAATGTGAGAGAGCTTGGCAAGTTAGGAGGACAGTGCCTGGTAACTGCTTGGCTACAGAAAGAGAGGAGTGTGGAGAAGCCAAGAATGATCACTAGAATCAAGCAGGACCACTGTGGTGGCCCCTGAGAAAGTAGTTATAAGAGGAATTGTAGATGTGGTCAGTGTGGCTCTTCCAGTCCTACATATGTCAAGTATAAGCTTTCCAACAGGCTGCTGTTCATATTGGACTGTATCTCAGAATAAAGGTCTAGAAATCTAAGAGAGCATGAGAGCAGGGATGAATCAATACAATACTTCTGTCCACTCCACAGCACTCATCCAGGGCTGCAGGGAACGATTGAATGCCATGTGTTTCAGGTTTGACTCTGCTCCCCAGTCCATCTTCCCACAAGCAATGTGGCTAGTATCTCCCCCACTATAATGATTGCAGAAATAAGATGACTCTAGAAATAGAGATGAGCTCATGGGTCTCTGAATCAGCTCTTCCAGGCCTCTGGTCCAATGCTTTTTAGTAAAAAGAAAAAAAAAAGTCCCATTGCCTTACTCTGAAAATTACTCCTCTATTACATTTGAAGTAGTGAAGCCACTAGCCTCTGACGTGGTCAAAACTGGGGTTTATTTCCCAGATTCATGGTTTTTTGGCAGCTCATTGCCGTCACCTGCAAAATGGAAGCTATCATGCCCACTTCAGAAGGACACCCTGAGGCCTGACTTAGATGAGATCATGGGAAACTCTTACAGTGATGACATGACAGGCTGGAAAAGGCTGTCAGCATTATGGTGTTTAGTGCTCCTAAGGCATGTTTCTCATCCGGTGATACTCTCCAAGAGATAGGCTGCAATATCTGAAGGCACTCTGGGTTGTCACATCTTGAGAAAGGGATGTTACTGTTGTCTAAATGGAATAGTTCAGGGACACTGCTAGGTAGTCACTAAACATGGGACAACAGAAAATTCCCTGGTTTAAAAAGTCAATAGGACTCCTTGGATCCCACTCCCCCTAAAGGAACACCTGACTCACTCTTGAGGGAGTGGGGAGAAAGCTGGATCTGCCAGGAGTGGAGACTGAACTAAGCAATATTGGGTCAGTGGGACCATGGGACTGTCTGCTGCCTGCCCAGGGAGGGGATGGGGAGTTGTGGAGAAGAAAGAATGACCTGATGTGGTGGGAGGGGGGAGGGACCTTGAATAAGGATATACAAGGAAAAAAAAAAGAAACTATACATCTTAATAAACTACAGTATTTCTTAGGCAAAAAAAAAAAGTCAATAGGAGTTCCTAGTTATATAAGCCTGAGGGACTGAGTTGGATCCCCAGAACCAAAATAAGATAAAAGCCAGATATTGTAGTGTGCCCTTGAAATCTCAGCACTGTGGAGATAGAGACAGGCTGATCCCTGGGACTTGATGGCCAGTCAGCATAGCTGGACTGCAAAGTTTCAGGTGAAAGAGAAAGACCCTGTCTCAAAGAAGCAAGGGAAACTGTGTCCCGAGGAACAACAACCAAGGCTGGCCCTTAGCTTCCTTGCACATGTGGTTGTACACACATGCACTTGTACCTATGCACAAATACATACCACATACAAAGTCAGTAATAGTAAGAATGAGGGATAACACTTTACCTGAGCACACAAACATCTTATCTGAGATGAGTGGGAAGTCAATTACATCAGAGATGATTTTATGTAACTTACCGGCTTCACAGAAGTGACAATGAAAAGCTAGAGAGTGGACGGAGCCATGTTGTGAAGAAAGACTGGATGGAGAAAGAGGATGCTGCAGGCTGAGGGCCAGCCATCTGGAGTCTCAGCTGAGGGGATGCTTCCCTATGCCCTATTTTCCATTCTTTTCAAACACTGGGTGGGGATAATAAGTCTCTGACCCATACAAGGAGAAAAAGGACTATCAGTGGTGGCCAGGGGGAGGGCACCCAAGTTATGTCAGCAGAGGCTGACCCTATTAAGGGAAGAGGTGAGAGGCATGTGTTATACAATGCACCCAGCATTTTATGAACATGATGTCTTTTGTCTTCACAGCATGTGCTCATATTGTTGTCACCTTGTTGCTGTGAAGGAGAATACATGAAGGCTACAGGAAAAATCAACAGTTATCAGAAGGTCACATGCCTGAAGGAGTTGAAGAACATGGCCAGGAGCAGCACACCAGGTCCTATGCTTTGACTCACTAATCAGGATCCCAGTATGAGCCTCCACACCCAGTGCTTATAGGAAACAGACAGTTTCTAAACACCAGGCGTGGTGTCACAAAGATCAGTCAATCTCACCACGAAACATTTCCCCACAATAGCCCACTCCCTTCATGCCCACTTGAGAACTCTCATTTTTCTGGAGATGGGTGGGGGGTATGCTGATGGTTTGAAGTCACGCAGCAAGTTTATGACTTGTCTCCTGACATCTTGACTGTTTCATATTTGGAAACAGAAAAGCAAAAGTAAAAACACCCACTCTGTATGCTGCCTTCTTGAGCCAGACCAACGTGTGGGACGAGAGATGTTTGCATGAAGCTGTCTTCCTGAAGACCTTACAGGAGGTGTTTTTCTAACATCCATTCTTCCCCAGCTGAAGTGGGTCTCTGGGTTGTTACAATAGAGACTGGAAAGGGGCTGAGTATAGGGTAAACCAAAGATATCTGAAGGTCCCGAGTCTAGTGGTTTCAGTTCTTTAAATCTTCAGACCTGAAACTGAAATACCACTTTCTTTTCAGAAAAGGAAGGAACCACTTCTCTTCCAGGGCAGCCATGTGTGGCCAGAAGGCATTCCCTAATTCATTGCATTTATAGCTCATCCCATTCAAAGATTAAAGCAACAGACAAAAGTGCGGACACTAGAGTAAGACTAGGTTTCTCAGTGTGTTTCTGCTCATGACCACTTTTTGCCTAAGAGGTAGGGGGATTTTTAACCATTCTTATTTAGTTTTTATTAGCAGTCATGCACTCTGCAATCCAGTGAGACTTGGAGGAAAATTGAGAACAAAAAGCTTATGGGAAATTGAAAGCAGATGTGGAGATTCTCTCCTGAGGGACAGAGGAAAGGCTGGTTCAGATGCATACAAGTCAAAGGTAACCGATTTGTCCATTGTTGGCAATGGCAATCTCCATGCTGGTCTTGCTGTTCCTGGGTCAGAGGGATTCAAGCCTCTGATGATGTTCATGTCATCTTTGACTTTCCCAAAGACTAGAGATTGCCATCCAGCCACTCAGGCTCATTAGTGACAAGAAAAGTTAGGAGGAATTTGTGTGTGGTCCAGCATTTGCCATGAACAAGATATTGAGACCTGTAAGTTTCAGGATGAAATTTTCAGCCTCAAGTTTCCCCCTGCGATGGACTTTGTAGCCAGTGCTGTTATAACGTGTGATATCCCCACCCCTTCACCCCTCACCCCAGGCACATGAATCCTGGAATGATTATGTGAAAGGAAGAGATCTAGGCAATTCTTTTGTCTCTGGTACTTAGGACACCACAGTTGTCTGCTGCCTTTGAAATTTTTTTATAAACAGCCAGAAAGAGATACACCCCAAGGGCTTGTCATCAACAGAAATATAGAAAAATATGGTGAAGTTGGTCATGGTTGACAGCAAGCAGCTATAGAGGACAGTGGCATCTGCAATGAATGCCTGCAAAATGTTCATGAAATACCAGGCATTTATCTAAGTATATAAATCAGATATTTACTCACTGTAAGACATAATTTGTATGAAAACAATTCCTTAATATTATATAATTTTACCATTTATTAAAGGTGAATGAAAGTTTGCCTTCTGACAAGATGAATGTCTTTGCCTGGTTTTATATAAATCATTGAATCTCCACTGAATGTTTGACACCGCATGATGGAAAGTGTCTCCAACATTTTTCAAAGTTGAGTGAAATCTTGACTTTACAACTGTCAATGTTAAGAAGGTCACTTCACTCTATTTATAGTACAGTGGAACCAAAGCACATACAGGGCCACTTCAGAAGCTGCCCAAAATTCTGCCCTAATCACCCAAAGTCATTTAAAGATTTTTTTCTATGAAACTCATCAGTAATAATGATGTTCATCACTAAAAATTAATAGTGATTTTTAAAAACTCAAACATTCTAATACACATGACCCAAAGATTACCAACCTGATGCCTACCTATAAGACAAGGAATGAAGAAAATTATTGAATGTTTGTTTTCTGTAATTAAGTCATTCTGTATCTAAAAGCAATAAAAATTTTGCAAGTCCAGAAAGGATACAGTACTTCATCACATATAGTACACTTGACTCTAAGGTGAGGCGCTTCAGACAGGGTTCATTGAAGTTGCACACTGTGATGATGTGCACAGTGCAAAGTACATGTGTGTTCAGAAACAAGGCAACAGTGTCATTAGCAAATTTTTTGTGACCTGACCAAGTTCAGTTACTGAACCTGTGTGGGGTTGCACCAACAGTCTTAGAAGCAGTGTAGCTAGGGAGGTGGTTCAGTGGGGGAAGTTCCTGATGTACCAAATGAGGATCTGAGTTAGACCCCAGAACCTATGTAAAGGCTGGATGTGATGGTTAGTGCCTGTAACCCCAGCCCTGGGGGAGGGGAGACATGTTAATTCACTAGCCATCCGCTCTAGCCAATTAGTGAGCACAAGATTCAGTGACAGACCATCTTTAAAAGAAAAAAGAAAGAAAGAAAAGGAAGGGGGAAAGAAGGAGAAGAGAAAGGTGAAGATCAATAGAGAAAAATTCTCAAAGAAAGCTTCTGACCTATCCACATGAGCTCACACAGGGAAATACACCCTTATGTGCAAACACAGAGAGAAACAGAGAGAGACAGAGACACAGAGATGAACAAAAACAGTGAAGAGGGAGTGAAGAGCCAGACAGAGTACAAGAAGTTATAGGCAAATGAGAATCAAATAGTGAGACGAACAGAGAATGTTAGTAAAAGGCAGCATGTAGTTGTTTTCACATATCCAAATCAATGAGAATTATCACTTCATGGTCAAATCTCCCAGATTCATAATAGAAATCTACTGACCAGGTAAACAGGTGTTCCCTGATGTGACATGAAAAATAAACTTACATTGTTTAAGAAACTTGTGTTACAAAAGCTGTAATGTAAGTGTCCGCAGCAACCAGCAGACAAACCCTAACATCCATTTTCCTCTGAAATTCAATAGACTCTGAGGTGTGTTGAATGTGTGACAACCCTCTGCCAGGAGTGAGAGATTTCCTCATATATCACTCACAAATAAAGGCTGGCACAGGGAGGAAGCTCAGTCTAAAGGAGGATGTACTGAGGAAGAGTACCCACCAGAGATCTTCAGAGTCTCCCTTTCAGTGTTCTTTGACCTGGAGGATTCCACATCCTGGAAGGCTGTAGCCTGAATGTTAATCTTCCGTCAGGAAATTAGTATGGTAAAAAAAAAAAAATCTTAAACACAGTAATTTGAAGAGACCACTCAATCTCTGGCCTTGTGGGTGGGATTGGTACACTTACAAAGGACTCCCAAAGAAGCTGATATGCCCCCTCTACCTTGTGAGGATGCTGCATGAATCTCATCTTTGAATGAGAGTGAACCCTCACTAGGTATCAGATCTGCTGGTACCCTGGTCTTGGGCTTCCTAGCATTCTGAGACAATGAGCAGAACATCTATAAACTATTTAGTCCAAGGTCTTGTGCTGTAGCAGCACCAAGGACTAAGAGGAGGCAAAATCATGGAGGTGTCAGACTGCAGCAGCATGGCTAAACTGTCAACCCGTCCTGCTGAGGACACTCATAACTGGGTGTGTCATCACCTCAAGAGTTCCTACTGTGTTCTTCTAGCTAATGTGATTCTACAGTGATCATCCACATCACTGCCTCCAGGGTCCTGATGCTGTCCGTCTGTCTCTCCATCTCTGACAGTTTGCTTTGGTTTTGGCTTGTTCCTGCATCTCTGACTTTGTTATCCTAGCATGTGCTACCCTGCTGTACTTGTATTTCTTGTTGTTAGGCCTTTCTATTCCCTCACTCACATCCCCCCCCCACTCCTGCCCTCACATGAACTGCCTCAAGGAATGTGATGTTGTTTTTTTTTAATTTTTTTTCAAAAGGTTGATTATTTATATTTTAATTTCCCAAGACGACCCTTCCTAAGAGCGTGTTGGCTGGTGAGAGAGCTGGCCCCACCCCTCATGGTTATAACTCATAGATTTTTATGAAAATTGGCTGCGCATGAGCCACTTCCTTGAGTCCCCAGTCACCCCTGCTGGTATTAAGCTAACTGACTTCTTCACCTGTGTCTTCTGTTCCTGATTAGAGAATCTGTTTAGCTCTCTTTGAATCACTTCCTTTTCCTCTGATAATCAAGCTATTCCCTAACAGTTACTCATCTGCAGCCCCGACTACTAAGCACTTACACTCCACCTTATCTCCCTAAATTTCCAAATTGTTCCATTTGGCACAAGTTCTAACACTTTTCCTTCTCCACAGACTCAGTTTTGTGTCCAGCTACAGAGCATTCCATGGAAAGGCTATGATAAGCTTGTGACCCTTGGAAACTTTCATAGTTATGAAAAGGAGAGACTGGTGGAATCCAGACAGTCTATGAGAAAGATGCTCTATCTGCCCTTTCCAGAGGAGCTTCCCACATCTCTCTGTTGCCTCATCTCCTACTCATTTCCCACACCCTCTCCTGTGTGGAGCCCTGACCTCTGCTGGCCACAACCTCCAGAAGGAACAGTGCACAGGCCCAGCACTCTGGGAGCCTGAGTTCAGCATCAGCTTCTACTCTATCACTCATTTTTTTTGATGATTCTAAGCAAGAAAGAATTGCTTTCCTGGCTTTATTTCCTGGTGTTCGAAATTAGAAGAAAAAAATGCTACCTGCCAAGCTTGTGTGGGATTCAAGAAAGATAATATAAATGCAGAATCTTAGAACTAACTGATGGGTTAGCGCAGTTGGGAAAGTGCTTGGCTCTTTGGGTACCATGGGGATCTCCTGAGTTCAATCCCCCAGAAGTCACAGGAAGAGGCAAGGAGAGGAGGACCCTTGGACCTTACTTGCCTGCACGCCTAATTGGCAAACTCCAGGTGAGAGAGATTATATCCAAATAAACAAGGTGGACAGCACCTAAGGGATGGCATCTGGTTGCCTATGGCATCGGTTAACAGGCATGCACTTGTGTACACTTAGGTGCATGAGTGTGCACACACACAAGATTCCGAGAACCATCCAGAATATGGGCAGTGATGCTGAGACATTTGCTCTTATTCTTCCTCTTCCTTATAACAGCCAATATCAACTCCCTGATAATCTTCTAGGCTTCTCTGTGGCTAATAACCACAAAACTGACAATATTGACTCTTAACAATCAGAGTCAGGCGTCATCAAGCATGGGGTTATGAATATTATTTACTTTTAATATTCTCCACGTCATCACCAACAATGGCCCTCAGCTCCATCCTTATTCTCCTTATCTTCATCCATGAAATCTATCAGAAAGCCCAAAGCAAACCACTCCCTCCTGTTTGAACTGTCCTGAATCCTTTCAGCCTGTGACCACCTGCTTTGACATTGATGTCCACTCACTGAGCCCTGGCCACATGTAGGGCTCCCCCAAACATTGATTTAGCTATTATATCCTGAACTTGAAACATTTATCAGTTTAAAAAGCTTATCTGTTACCTGTGAGATGTTTGCAGGCTGGTGGGCAAGAGTGCTGAACAAATACATTGCAACAGGGCTGTGTGATAAGACGTCCATAATTGAAATATGGGCTGAACACATCCAGAAGAGTGAGTTTGAAATCTTCAAAGGACTGCCTGAGATGAACAGGGCCAACAAAAGTTCGTAACATTATGAATGGGGAAAAGTCCAGGCAGCTTCAACCTTACATAAAGAACTACAGGCAACTAAGAATGCTAAAGGTGGAAGGGAAAGGCCCACCAATCCCTTACTCCATACCAAATGTCCAGCTTGAAAACACACATACCAGTAACAACATACAGATTGAGCAGGTTGTATTTACATATTTATGAATATATGTATATATACAGATACATACATATATGTGTGTGAATATATATACATATATGTATGTGTAACAACTGATGAAAATGAGGCCATAAATCTGAAAAAGAGCAAGGAGGGATATAACAGAGGCTTTGGAGAGATGAAAGAAGAGAAATAAATGGTATAACTACATTATAATCCCAAGAAATAAAATAAATATTTTTTAAATTAAAAAAAAATTACTTTTTCCAATCATGAATCTACAGGGCAAACATCTGCTGTCAGCTCCCAATTGCCCAGTCTCATTCTTCATGGCACACCACAGGGAACTTTCTAGAGTATACTGTGGGGAAAGAGTTATTCCCAAACTAGGATACTACAAGAACCATGCAGACATGGTGGGGAAACCAAAAGATGAGCGAGACAGGGCAGAGAGTCACAGAACCCCTGATTATGCTAAAGTGTCCTTCCCAACCACAGAATTCTCACCCCATCTTGTTTTCCAGTCCCATGTGGTGGGAGAATGGAGCCTGGGAGTAGAATGATTTGGATCATTTCTCTAGTCATCGAATTTCCTCTCAAAGTCTTGACCTTGAAACATTAGGGTCCTGCTTCTGGGAGCAGGGTGATGGATTTCTACATGGCAGTGACACATGCTTGAATTGAGCTGAATGTGCCTTTCAGTACCTTCCATTTGCTGCCCCAGTTCAACAACTGCCACCACTACTTCCCATTGACAGAGGCCACACCGCAGTAAGAACCCGAGCTCTGTGGTACACCATCTTCACTCTCAACATGTCCGGATTTAGAACCACTAGGGAAATCCTCTGACATGTCTGGGTTGGGGTGGTGGTGAGTTCAAAATCATTTAAGTGGAAAGAAACGCTGTTCTTCCTTTGTCAATCTTTGTAAGAAAGGGCAGACACTCTGTTCCAAATTATCCTAAATCTGTTCTTTTTTTTTTTTTTTTTTTTTTTGAGGTCTTTCTCAATCTCTCCACCTGTATTTATTTTATTTATTTATTTATTTATTTTTTATTTTGAAATAAATTTTTTTTTCTTTGTATATCCTTATTCAAGGTCCCTTCCCCCTCCCACCACATCAGGTCATTCTCTCTTCTCCACAACTCCCCATCCCTCCCTTCTCCCCCAGGCAGGCAGCAGGTGGTCCCAAGGTCCCACTGTCCCAATATTGCTTAGTTCAGCCTCCACCCCTGGCAGATCCAGTTTTCTCCCCACAACATCAAAACTGAGTCAGGTGTTCCTCTAGGAGGAATGGGATCCAAGGAGTCAGTCCAAGGTGCCAAGGTGTTGGTTCTTAAGAAATCTGTTATTTCTTAAGACCATTACTATTGATACTTTATCCAAAATGCCAGCATGCTCCTTCCAGACAACCAGACAGATGTTCAAGCTTGCCTCTCCTACTCTCTATTTCCTTAGGTCTTCAAAACAGTAGCCAGCAGGATCTTCTCATAATAAAATCAAAACTCAACAACTTCTTTGCCCTGTACCTTCAAAGACCAATGCCTCTCTGGAGGAGAACTAAGTCTTAGCCCACCTGTGGAAGCCCTACCCAGAAGCTGCCTCCATTACCACCAACCCCAGCATCCTTCTCATCCACTGCTCCACCTAGGTGCCCTGATTTTACACTCTGTGAACATACCTCCTTGCCTTCTTCAGAACCAGAAACTCTCTCCACCTAGTCTCCAACAGCCTTCCTCCCTCCCTTTAGGTCCTCACTCGTGTGTCTCCTCAAGGAGACTTATTTTTTCTCTCTTATAATTAACTCCACTGGTCAGTGTATGAAACACTGAGTTTGTAAGGATGTTTCCTCACACATGTGGTGTTGTAGTTTCTCATGTTTGCTCTCACACTTTGCTCCCATTCCTCCTCTCCCTACTTCTTGGAATCCCTTCAGTGATGCTCTTTCTAACCACATCATTAAATTAGGGTCATTTCCCATCTACTTTGTTTTCTAAAACACTTATGAGCATCCTGTGTGCCATAATCCAGTTAATATAATTCATTTGCCTGCCATCATCCTGCCAAAATACAACAGGACCCCTTCCACCACAGTCCTGATTTTATGGTTTCTACTACCTATAGTCAACATTGGTCCAAAAATATTGAACAGAAAATTCCAGAAATGAATAGTTTCTACATTTGAACTGATTGTCATTCAGAAAACTGTGAAATCTTGTTCTGTTACCCCATCCTGCACAACACAAGGATCACTGCTGTAATATGCTTTCACTGTAGCATCCATGCTCACCATCCTCTCCTACTGTGAATCAGTTAGTAGCCATGTTGATTACCAGGTACATATCACAGTAGCATAATGCTTACAATAGTGTACCCTTTAATTTATTTAAGAGAGGTTTCAAAGTGCACCAGTGGTGATGCCCGCAATTTCACTAGAGTATAGTGTTACAGTTGCTCTATTTTATCATCAGTTATTGCAGTTATTTTCTTACTGTACCTAATTTTTAAGTTAACATATGTCACAGGTACATATGAAAAGGGAAAACACTGTATCTATCGATGGCCCCCAGTGTATGTAGTTTGACTCACAATTTTCCCTTTCATGGTAGTACGAAAGCAATGCATACTTCTCATTGTGTCCTTCCTGGCAATCTATGACGCATACTCTCTGGGGACTCTCAACAGCTGCTGTAGGTCCTAGCCCTCAACAACCACTCAACAAAAAGTCTGGAGCACCCATGGCACTAAGCTGTGGTGTTTGAGGGGTTAAATGTGTTACATACGATCCCAACTTACAATATCTTTGCCTTCAATAGGTTTGTCTGGGTGTCCTCCACTTTGAGCTGCACCTTAGGAGAAGGATTGCTGTCATGGGGCTTGGTTACATGTAGTTTCAGGAGTCCGCAAGGGGTATGCAATGATATTCTCTGTGGACAAGAGGAGACTGCCCCCTGAGCTATATGAAAGTGGGTTTTTTTTTCTACTTTTGCTGTTTCGTTAATGACCTAATTAACTCTTTAGTTCATTACCATTTGCCTTCAAATCCACTGAGAATGCAGAAAAGAAGAAAAACTTATAGCAACCGAAATAGATGTCTGTGTCACCAAAGAGGATTTTACAGATGGCAAATAAACACATAGAAAGATATTTGATATAATTAGTCATTAGAAAAATGCAAATTGAAACCATTGGGAGTTACTATTTCACATCTACCAGAAGAGCTAAAACATGCTGGGTGTGGGTGTGCACACCTTTAGTCCAAGCACTAGGGAAGCAGAGGCAGGTGGATCTCTGTGAGTTTGAGGCCAGCCTTGTATACATAATGAGTTCTAGGATATCCAAGACCACATAGAAAGAGACCCTCTCTCAAACAAACAAGACTAGCTAAAATGAGCTAGGGAGATGGCCCAGTGGGTAGTGCACAACCTAAGCATGAGGAGCTGACTTCAGATTTCTAGAACTCACATAAAGTCAAGCATGGTGGTGCACATCTGTAATCCTAGAAGTCTTACAGAGAAACTGGAAGCAGAGACAGGAGAATCCCCAGATGCTCTCCGGCTAACAGCCAACAAAATATTCCTATTGGAAACAAAAGAGAAAGCAAGGACTGACATCAAAGGTTGTCCTCTGACCTATGCATACGCACATACACATCATACATACACAAACACTGTGGCACATGTGTGTACACAAACATTATACACATATACACAACAGAGAGAGAGAAAAAAATGGATACAATAGAGGTAAGTAATAATACCAACTTCTGGAACAGCTGGTGCTGGTAAGAATAAAATGGCAACATATTTGAAGTGACTACAGCACTTTCTTACCCAACAAAGATGGGCTCACCATATGGCTCAGCAAGGTCGCTCTTGGTCACTGATGCCAAAGAAATAAAAGTGAGCTTACACAAAGACTTCTATATGAGTATTTATAACAGCTTTATCCATAATAGCTAGACATAACCTGAATGCCCTTCAGTGGACAAGGTTAAACAAACTGGAACATCTGTCTCATGGTAGGATGCTCCATCACCAAAAGAAAAATGCTGTTATAATAGCAAAAGATTTGGGTCAGTCTCAAAAATTTACTTATTGGTAGGCTTGTTAAAATAAGCATGAAGAAAAACCACACTCAGCTCAAAGGATGTTAGTTATGAGTTAAGGATTAACCATCACCATGTTAGGAGCTACAGCCACAAAGAAGGAATGCAGCTTAGCTAGCTCCTGCCTCCTCAGCTTTAATGCTGGTCCAATGGAAGTAACAGAAAGAGCCATGCTATGTCTAGTGCAAAGATTGGAAGGGCACTGAAGACAGTATTGGATCCTGTTGAGGGAGGGAGGTGTAGGAAAGGGTTCTAAGTGCAGCTTAGAAATATAGGTTGTGTGGACATACAAAGAGAAAAATGGAAGCTTCCACATCAGAGAAAATACCACAGGTAAGCACCAATCTGTAGAGGACTAAGGAAACTACAGCTGGGAAATGTAGGAAGAGATGACTGGACCCCAAAGAGGACTGACAGCAGCAAGGTCCAGGCCAAGAGCTTTCCCAAATATGGAAAGGGTTTGGGTTGTCATCGAGGTACAGGGGCCACTGAACAGGGCAAGCCATCTGGTTTCCTGGTTTCTTTGTTTTTTCTTTCTTCCTCCTTTTGCTAGTGTTTACCCATTCATTCATTCTGAATGTATATGTGGCACAGAGTACATATAAAAGTCAAAGGAGATCTTGTCAGTTCTCTCATTCTACCATGTAGGTTTCAAATACTAAACTCAAGTGGTCAGGTTTGGTGGCAAAGCCCCTTCATCTGCTGCTGAGCCATCTCACTGACCTTGGATTCCTGATTTCTACAGCCCACCTTTATATGGAATTCTCTTCTCTATCACTGCTCCCTACCTCCAAGATGGAGTTCAAACCCACCTCCCTCTCCAGAAAGCCTATTCACACCCTCACTAGAGGTGATTCACTCCTCCAAACAGTGCGGGGATGACAGAACCTATGTGTATGCACAGAACGGTAACATATGCAGCGTATGGTGATGTTTACAGTTGGAGGCCAGTCTGCCTGGGTCGCCAACTCCCACCTCTGTGCTCAGTCACCTCATCTATGAAGCAGATCTAAAAAGGTCACCTCAAGACCAGCTATGGTGCTGCATGTCTTCAGTCTCAGTACTCTGGAGTTAAAAGCAAGGAGTGCTCTGTGAGTTTGAAGCCAGCCCAGTTTACCTAGTGAGTGAGATCTAGGACAGCCAGAGCAACATAGCAAGACCTTGTTTGAAAACTAAGTACAAACAAACAGTTGCCTCGGAATGGAGTATGGAGTAAGTAGACTGACAGACTTAACTCCCAGCAATGAGTTAAAAAGTCCTGCTTGCTGTCATGCCCCTCCCCCATTTATAGCCAGCACAGGCGAGGTTAAAAAAAGAAAAGAAAAAGAAAAAGGTAATAAGTTAACTTTGGGACAGAGGAACACAAAAGTCCATGCCTTTATTTCGCTGTCACTTCTAACTATGACTAAATAATGTTTCCATTAACTGTCCTCAACAGGTTAAAAATATCTTTATGTGAGCTGGGAGGTCGAGGTGCAGGCCTTTGATCCCAACACTTCAGAGGCAGACAAATCTGAGTTTGAGGCCAGCCAAGTCTAAAGCCTGACTTCCAGGACAGTCATTGCTGCACAGAGAAATCCTGTCTCTGAAATAAATAAATAAATAAATAAATAAATAAATAAATAAATAAATAAATAAATAAATAAATAAATAAATCGCTGGTTCACAGGTGACACCCATCTCATCTGGAATCATGACTTAGAAAGGGCATCCTCCTGTGTCTGCTCTATTATTCCCAGAATGACCTAGGGCAGGTGCCTTTACCTTCCAGAGCCTCCATGTTTCCATCTGTGCAGTGATAGGGTGTTGCTGTCAGAGCAAGAAGCTCAGAGGCACTTGGCAAAGGGCTGATGTAAACGTGATTTCCATTTCCTGTTGCAAGCCACATACCTCCCAGTCCCTCACTTTCACTTCCAGAAGGAACACACTCTTCAGTTTAGCTCCATCTGGCAGGAGTCCAGTGCAGGGAGCAGGTACATCTTAATATGCCCCACCCACTGACTTGATGCATTCTGGTTCTCCTCCTCCGGGGACTTTCCTGACTTCCTTCTGTAAATGAAGGAAAGAGCACATGAGCATACTGTATATAAATATGCTTGGGAAAGCTTTCTCCTTCTTCTTTTTTTTTTTAAACCAAACTTGGTTTCTGTTGTAGGCGGCGCATTCCCTAGCCGGGCAGGGCCGGCTGCAGAGGGTTGTCAGGGGGAGGGGGAAATAAAAAGGGGAGGAGAGGCAGAGTATTAAGTCACCCAGTGTGGTAGTTGTTCTCTTATTTAATGGAAGGGTCACTGGTCAGAAGGAGTCAGAAGTACCTCCAGGAGAGCAGAAGCATGACTGAGGAGCTGGGGCTGGGCTTTGAGGAAGCAGCCAGAGTGGAGATGCGAGAGGCCAGGGCCAGGCTACCCTCGAGGAGCAAAGCGTGCTTGGCTTTCCTCTGTTGCCTGCTGTCATTCCCCATCCTGGTAGGACTTGGCACCTTCTTGATGGCTGGCCAGCTGCGGGCCGTAGGAAAAGACTGTAAGCTGCCGCTGCCGGTAAGTGTAGCAAGCTTGCTTCTGCCTAGGGAATGGGCAGTCTCACTGCAGACAGCCACATACTCTAGCTCAGGACCTATGATAGAGCTGTTCATGGATATGGTCATGCTTTGTTGGCTTTCCTGTGCAAAGAAAATACAGTCTGGAGGGTGAGAGGTGGAAAGGTCTCATCTGGTTCTTAACTCTCTATTTCCAGAGAAATGAATTGCTTTATCATGTTTATACAAGAATAGTTTCACACTTCATATCTTTTTAAGATGATTATAATCATAGTGTACTGGTGCTTGGAATCCATGTCTTTTCCTTAAAAAAACAAAAGGATTTTGCATGGTATTAAATAATGCATGATGACTGAGGGGAACAGATAAGGAAATGAAGTAAAACCGTACTTCGAAATCGTTAGAGGTGAAAACTATTAACAATCTAAAGTATATAATTCTTTTCTATTTCTAATAAAAAAATAGGATTATTCTTAGCTTCCTACATAGTATGGGGCTATGTTTTGTTTCTAGAGTAATGACTTCATGGCAGCATGATGTATGTACTAGAATTTGCTTAACCAGTTTCCCTCCTTGAGGTTAGAAATATTCTCTTGTGCCTGACTAACAACCCACTGACCCTAAAGTTTCCCTGGGCTGGAAGAAACTGTCCTCAGAAGCCTGTGGGTGGAGTCAGCAGAGTGAGAATACAGGTGTCCAGAAGGAGTCCAGGAGTAAGGACTGGGAACTCCCATGAGGGATCTGAAAGGTCATAGTGTGTTATTTAAAGACTATTCTTTACAGGGAAATATCTTGCATAATCTATAACGACTGTTACAGTTTAGTCCTAAGGATTCAATTCTAAAAGAGAAAATAGGCGGCTTAATTGGAATCCTGGTGTCTAATCAGTCCTGGGCAATTTCTATGTTGTGGCTAATGTGTAACTCATTCTACTCCATCAGGGTCAACAAGCAATGATTCATTCAGCCACGTGTCATAGCTTATAAAACGTAGACATGTGTAAACAGACCAGGAAGGCTGCTTAGGTTAGAGCAAACTGTGGGGAATGGGAAAGGCTTTTACCCAACACACACAGAGAGAGAGAGAGAGAGAGAGAGAGAGAGAGAGAGAGAGAGAGAGAGAGAGACAGAGACAGAGACAGAGACAGAGACAGAGAGAGACAGAGACAGAGACAGAGAGAAAGAGAGAGAGAGACTAAGGCTCAGGGAACTCTCCCTGGGCTCTGAAGGAATCCCTAACCTACCAGATGCTGTCTGTAATCCCCACATTGCCAGAAGCCAAAGAAGGCCATCTAGGCTACCAGTGGATGGTTCAGTCCAGAGAAGGGAATTGGCAGGGGAAGTGACCAGACAGAAAGACTCATAAAGAAGAGTGCCAAGTGTTGTCACAAACAGCAACAAATCAGAGTCCCCTGCTTGCCTCCCCGACTCAGGTGCCTGAGGTTTGAACCACACTAACACCTAATTCTTCTTATTCCATCATAAAGAAAACAGTCTCCCCAGAGTGAGGGGCGGGGCACAAAGGGATGCTGGAGGTTGTTTACCCAGGCTATGAAACATTTTAGTGCATCAAAACAGAAAAGGAAAGGGTATGAGATTGGGATGCATAGAGCCATCCAGGTCCTGAAAAGAAGCAGCTGGCCATTTGGAGCAGAGAGCTTAAGGGAGAGAAACATTTACAAACAGCTTGCAAGGACTTAAAGGGGCCTGTTTGCTAAGATACACAGACAGAAAGAACCCAGAGCATCTGGAAGCATCCAGGGTCCGTAGCCTGTGAAGCAGCTACTGCCAATCCTTTGACATGGCGGAAAGAGGAGCTTTAGAGCATGGTTTCTCAACGTATGGGTCGCGACCTTCCTTGTGTGGGTCATAAGTCAGATGTCTTACACAGATGCTTACATTATGATCAATAACAGTAGCAAAATGACAATTATAAAGTAGCAATGGTTGGGAGTCACCACAGCAGGAGGAACTAGAGAGGGTCACAGCATAAGAACCAGTGTTTTAGAAGAATGTAGTGAGGAGCTAACCCTTGGAAAAGGCCTGACTGAAGGATGCAAAAGTTTGAACAAAGAAAAGTGCAGGCAGAGGGGGCAGGAAGCACTGGTCATTTTCCCCACGAGACCTTTGATCCCACTGACCAAATCAAGTAGAAGCCAGGGAGGGGCAAAGAAGCCACGGAGCAGCCATGCCAGCAGGCTAGTTTCACCAGGAAGGAGCCAACCTGAGAAGGGCAGAGATGAAGCTGAGGTTCCTAAAAAAGAATTACCAACTCAGGGGGGTGGGCAGAATTGAGATCCAAGGAGGAAAAACTAGGCCAAAATGTGGCTCCCAGGATGCTGTGCTTAAAATTCAGCTCAGTCATTTTCAGTCTAGAGAGAATCAGTCTCCTTGCTGTGCAGCTTTGAGCTGTTTTTGTTTGTTTTTTGTCTGTTTGTTTGTTTTCAGCCAGAGAGGGCGTTTCTATCAGCATGCTGATGCTGAGGTAGTTAAGGAGGCAAGGGCAGCAGCATGTCCGGAATGTGGCCTAATGGCATGCTCAGCATACTGGGATCTGATTACAACTTTATTCTAGGCACCAAACAACCACAAGGAAAACATGACCTTGGGCCTTAAGGAGCTTCAGGGTTGATGCCTGAGACTGAAAGGAGGCTACTTCCACATATGGGTGCAATAGTGTTCCCTAGCCTGACCACAGGGCAAGGTGGCATGGCTCCTCTACAAGAGACCAGGAAGGTACTCATGGGATATAAGGCTGTGCCTGGGGTCCTGATCCAAGACTTCCTCTGAGTTAAAAGTAAGCTGTTTCATTAGAAGTTCAGCAGCCTGTCAGCCTTTGTTTTGCAGATAGGAAAATTGAGGGGGTAGGGATGTAGAGACTTCCCCAAGCCTATACCTAGTCAGAGGCAGATCCAAGTTTTAAACCTGAGCCCTGATCTGCATTTGGTCAGCAGGGCTTATCCACACTGCACTGGGTTCTAGATATCACACCACCACAAGAAGAGTGCTTTCCACAAGGCCATGGAGGAAAGTTACAGCCATAACCAGCACCTCCATGGCAGCCCAATGAGGAGTTTCACAGATCAGATCTACAGCACACTCACAATCACCCACCAGGGACACATAGCTTGGCAGGAGATTAGGGCTACCAGAGAGAGGAGAATCAGAGAGGTGGCCAGGCACTCTTAACCTGAGGAAATATAGCTGAAAATAAAATTGTTTCTCAGCACAGAAGATCTCTCTCTCTCTCAGGAAAGGTGGAAAAGAAATAAATACTTTTGTTATTGAATAATCCCTAAACCAAGATGTGATGAGCATCACAAGCAATCTGCTTAGAGGTTACAGAGACACAAAGAGATTGCTGTGTTATATGTATGGGCAAGCAGAAGTCCAGCACTTACACGTTCAGTGTAAAGAGCCAAGTGGCTCACAGCATACATAATAGCATATGCTTTGCTTTCTTGAAAGAGTTCACCTACGTGTATGCATTTAGAAATGCAAAGAGCGTCCCAGGGAGAGCTGAGAAATGAGTGCTTCTTACTAACAAGCAAGGAGGGGAAGTGGGTGGCTCAGCCACCAGTGAAGGAGGGAGATGTTTATAAACATTCCTGTAACAAAACATTATGTGCTCTCTGTTTAAAAAAGAAAGAGCAACAGTGCAGTGTTTTCAGATCTTCAGATTTACGGAAGACACCAGGCACATCCACATTTTGGCAAGGCCATGGGTCAAGAGTTAAAAATCTCAAACCCAGTCCTGATTCTATACTAGTCACTAGTGTGTATGCCATCTCCCTTCCCTTGGCCTCAACTTGCATTTGTCTAAAATGTGGAGAATTAGAAATAAGGTATGCAAGGTGTCCGGCGTTGTAAAGATTAGTCAACAGCATCACTTACATCATGCTGAGCAGGGAAATTCCCTCCTAAGGAGATTACTTCACCGAACACAACTTCCCCACCTGCTGTGGAATCTGCCATCACAGGCCAGGGAACAGGTTCGGGTGCTGTGGGGCTTTTCTTGACCTTAAGATTATCTCTCCAAACTTACCTCATCACTATGACCTCTCTCCTCAAACCACTCTGCAAGCTGCATTTGACCATGGTTCAGGGATCCTACAGGGCCCTCAATAGCCAGCCATTGCTCCAGAGCAGGTGTACTGGCCCCCCAGCATTGCCCCCAAAGACCTGGTCTTTGTGTGCCATCCCCACCCCACATGCACGCACAACACTCTGAAGCCTCTTGGTCCTATGCCAGGCCTAGAATGGTACTGAATTCTGTGCATGCATGGATCACCTGGACAGTGTGGCAGGGCTCCTGCTCAGCCCTACATTCTTCTGCATGTTCCCCCCAGACTCTCCTCACATTCTCTTCAGCTCCCTTTAATCTCATGTCTTCATTTTTCTGATAATCCCTGCAAGGCTCCTGTTTCCTGTACTTCCTCCCCTACTATGTCCCCCTATTCCATACCCCAGAAAAGTCTGGAACACAGTAAGTGATCAATAAATGCTAGCTCTATTCCTTTTTGGAAAGGTACCTAGCTGTGCCTGGCAAAGATATTCATTTAATATTTTCTGAATGGAAACAGGGATAAAGTACTGGGCAACATATCAGCCTTCTAGAGATTCCAACTTTCTGTTCATAAAGTGAGGGAATGAATGCACTTTTTCCTCCTAACATTGTAGTGGGAATTCTGCAAGACGTCTGGAAAGGTATAAACAAAAATATAGGGATGCTCCCCAGAGGGCTTCCCTACTCACTTCACCTTGGTTGGGCCTCTTACCTTGCCCAAAGTAAGGTTTTGAAGGTAGACAATAACCATAATCCTCAGCATCATCTAGAAGACACGAACAGATGAGATAGGGGAATTGTGTATAAGCCAATCCCACAGTGGAGTCAACCCTGCTGTAACCGAGGAAGAGCGTAACCTGGAAGAACGGCTCATCTCGAAAGTTAGGCTGTGAGCAGCTGCCAAGGAAGACAGTGGCAAGTTCAAGGGTAGAAGGAGAACACAAGCTGCAGATGTACCTACCACAGGGTCAGGGCTGTAGGGCACAACTGGTCACTTTATAGGCCACATTGGCACTCACTGGAGCAAGGCTGCACCACAGTGAGCACCATACTAGCTTGGCAAATTCCTGTGTCCTCACACAGCCCTAGAGTGCATGCTAGCAGACACCAGAGCCACACAGTGTAAAGTTGTCTCCCAGCCTACACCTCATGCCACACAACAGCTGGCAACAGCACAAGTCGAAGATTTGAAGTGGATAGAGGTCAATTCGGCTTCCTCAAGACATTGACACTCTGAGAAGGCAGAGTCCAGAAGTGAACTATGGGCCTACCAAGCCGACGCAGAGTCTATTAGAGGAAAGGAGCAAAGCCACCTCAAAATTTCTAAAGACTCCTAAAATATGCTGCTTCTCATAAATCAGAGCCAATGGCACCTCCTGTTTACAGACAAAGCAATAAAAGCCTAGAGAAGAAGGAGCAGACAACACGGTATTGCTTGGACCCAAAGAAAGAGGAAAGTGAAATGAAGCTATAGAGATTTTAAGTGTGGCCTCTCTGAGCACAAGGTTAGGCCTGCCAGCAAAGAATCACCGAAGTCAGCTGATGGTCCATGATCAGGAGTCAAGAAATAACAAAGTCGGGATTTCTGAATTTACTCTGCTACGAAGCCCGGACTCTTCATTCTGCGTCAGGTCACATATGCCATGGCAATCCTCATCCAGGCTGACAGACAGTGATGCAATGAAATGACCTCAAGGAAGCCATTCCTAGTGGGATTTATTCTCATGAGAACACAGACAGAAGACACCTCAATGCCCTGATTTCTCCTAGACATGCTGGGGAAGTGTTGCGGGTCATAAAACATGAATGTCTTTTCAATTGCAGCTATTATGACAGCAAGAAATGATTATAACTTCCTGTGTGTGATCAGGATAGACAGAGCAGGTGACTACAGAGTGGGAGGGAAGGGCAAGTGGATCATTAGTTAAAATACACTCACAGGGATTGTTCTGGGGAAATGCCAGGAAATCACAAACTGCTGACCTGTTTACTTATGTTCCCAGTAGATGCTTAGAAGGATCCTAGTATGGGTCAGGATCTAAATTTGGTCCAAAGGTTATGATCCCAGGCCATCTCTCTACCTTTGACTGTTAGCATTTTCTTAAAGTCTCTAAACACCAGTGATGAAGTTTGGCTTGTAGGAACTATCAAAAGGCTCACACACCAACCAACGTCCAGTGCAGAGCCCAGTTGGAAGGAGCAATTGGCTGTGTGGTTCTTTCCTTTTTTCCCCAGCCTTTCTTATGCCCAGTTTGAAAAAGTAGATTCAGTCAAGAAATGTGTGCAGCAAAGGACACAGTCAGTTTGAACCAAGGGTCACTATTAGTCAACATACCAAAAATATCAATGAAAGAAGGAAAATCAGAATAGTGAGAATGTGGCAACCTGTAATTAAAGATGGGAAGATGAGTGGGGAAATTACAAATTATATTTCAAGGGTTAATATATGCTGCAGGTTCTAGACATTCAACTGACCCACTAAGACCTATGCTCATGAGTGGGCACATTAGTTTTTTGTTTTGTTTTGTTTTTTTCCTGACTGTTTCTGGCCAACCCTTGCAACTTTCAATAAACATTTCCAGAGCCCCAACTATGTCCCATGCAGACATTAGTGGACCCTTTAGAGACTGTAGTACCAACAGGCCATGACCACTCATCTCTAAGTCTTTAAACTGTTGCTACATGTATTTATTTTATGTGTACAAGTGTTTTGCCTGTATGTATACCACATGCATATCTAGTATGCAAGAAGGTCAAAGATACTATCAGATCCCTGGAAACTGTAGCCATAGATGGCTCTGAGCCACCTTAACCCTAACCCTACCCCTAACCCTAACCCTAACCCTAACCCTAACCCTAACCCTAACCTGGGTCATTTGCTTTTATGTGCTAAGTGACCTCCCCAGGCTAAAGTCACTGAATCTGAACTTTGCCCAGTCACCCACTTCCCTCTGCCTCTGCCTTCCTGAGGTCTGAGAATCTGCTAATTTTGCAGATTACATAATCCAGTAAAAAAAAAAAACACAGGCACCAGAGCAGAAAAAAAGCAGACCAGCCAAGCCCTTCTGCCTAGCAAATTCTCCGAAAAAGAAAAAAATTGTCCCAAGTAATAAAATTGGATTTTGATTTTCAGCCCATGGTTTGAGAAATCATGTTTAAAGGAATTAACCCTTAACAGCAGTCTTGAGATGTGGTTTGAGCCCAGGGTCTATTTGAGTTTGGAGACTAATGCATCAGTCTTTGGGAGCTGTCATTTCCTCAGTACCCCCAGAGTCACCCAGAAGTGATGGGGGAACCAGGCTAAGAGGCCAAGAAAGACGTCTTATTGTCCTGGTGTTGGCAGCAGCTACCTGGAAAGCAGACATTAGGGCAGCTTGGTTCTTGAACCTGTCCCAAGACAAGTTTCTGTTCCACCCCCTCCTGCCTCATTTATTGCTACACTCTATGGCACTAGCTTCCACTGCATAACAGCCATTCGTCAGAAAAATCAGTAAAAGACAGGAAGATGGAGTCCCAGCTCATATTTTTCCTGCAGATTTTGGGAGTGGTGTGGTCTTCAATACCTTCCAGCGAGGCACTAGCTCAGCCTCCATATCTAGTGAGTGGTCTGAACCACTGAAACCCATTCACTCCAACTGTAAATGAAAATGAAATCTGTGTTCAAGTAATAAAAATTCAACAGAGCCATCAGGAATCTTTGTGCATATCCCAAACACCTGCTCACAGTCCTGGGATTCTTAATGAACGAGGAATGCTCCGTAACTTGCACTGAGTGTCCATTCACACACATAAGGAGGATGAATGATAGAGTTTCTCAGCAGAGAAGTAAGTGAAGCAAGAGAAATCCAACTAAAACCAATGGACATTTTGTCTACCATGAGGAGATTCAATCAAGAGTTTCCAAGTTATTTTTGAGTACCCCACTTCTCACTTTCTGCCTCACCAAATAACAAATTTCTTTATCAACCCTGCCCATAGCGAATCAAGCACCAGATGAAAACAGAGTCACTTCCGAGTGCATCTCCACCCATCAAGTCAGCAAATTATGGGTGTCAGACAGGTTGTCCCAGCAATTGTTTAGGCTTTTCCCAAGGCCGTGGGTGAATATGCATTATTTCTTCATTCCCTAGCAGAAGCTTTGCCATTTTCAAGCTGTTCCCATGTGCAACTGGGCCTTCTTATCTTGCCCAAGCTGTTAGCATATTTAGTGTGGCTATTCCTTCTCCATCATCTGGCTAACATGTCAGATTGACTCCCACAACTCCTCACAGTTCTGGACCAGTCTGTTTAAACAATCTTGAGCTTGTCCCATTGTTACCTTGTGGATCCCTTGTCCTCTGCCTCAACACAACAGGAGCTTATCCATAAGCTGTAAGGAACAGGATTTCATTCTTTCATTCCTGAGGTCACCTGACCAGAGTTAACATGCTATTCTACCGCATGTGGGATATGGAGCATTGGGCAAGCCCCACCATCACTATGGGGATGTGAATAGCATCCATTATAGAGTGTTCCATGAAGCTGAAAGATGTGCTGGCAGCATAAATAAGCAACAACTGTACTCTGTGCCTTTAAATCTCTTGATTCATGCACCGTGGTAAACTCTTACAGCTGTAAACACAGGGATCATAGAAACAGTTGACAAGACGGGTGATCAATAGGATACATGATATCAGGATAAGATAGAAGTGTGTGGGCAGTGAGAAGGCTCAGCGAGTAAAGGAGCTCACTTCCATCCCTCAGAGGGAAAGCAAATAACAGATCAGCACAAGCTGTCCTCAGATCTGCACACATGCACTCTGCATGTACACACCTAACACAAAATTAAATACAATATAACTTTCCCAAAAATATAGAACTGTATTGTGAAGGATATAAGGAATCACCAAAGGATTATGAGCATAGAACAATCTTGATCATAATAGAATTCTCTCTAGTTAGCCCTTTATAGGGCTATACAGACAAAAGGAAGAAACTAAAAACATTAAGTTCTCCAGGAGGGCTTTAAGAGAACCCAGAGAGCAGCAGGCAGGGCCTGGACACAGTGGAGCACACTCTCCTGTGTTGAAGCCTGTTCCCACAAAAATACACACACACACACACACACACACACACACACACACGTGCATGCAATTTTAAGTTGAAGACATAGGTCATCCATGGTAGACGGAAATAAGGTATTAATGGAGGCTATGTAATTAGAAGATCCAAATCACAGGCCTGACTTGAAAAGGTATGTAGACATGAAAACACAATGTTATTATTAGTAAGTTGAGGGCCTGTCTTGCTCCTGGGTCTTTGATCAGGCTTGTGAGTGGCAAGTACATTTTCCACATATTCTTTGAACTGACTGGAGCATTTTCTTATTCTATCTTTACCTCAGCTCTGAAAGTCATTTAGGTTTGAGGGTGTTAGTATCCCCAGTTTATAGATGGGTACCAAACACACAATATAGATGATATAGCTATATCTATAGAGGGGTGGATTTCATGAAATTAAAGCAAGACTGTCTAAAAAATGAAGAATAGTTTTGGAAAAAGAGAGAAGGAAAAACAATATAAGAGGATGAATATGGTCAAAGTCCATGATAGCCTTTAGTGAGAATGTCTTTATAGAGTCCTCCATGATGCACCATTAGTATATACTAGCACAAAAAAAAATAGTTTAAATCTTCAAAATGTAGGAAGAAAAATAAAGTAACTTCCACTGTTGGTTCACTACAAGCAATGACAAGATGCTCTGCTCTACTAGGATACAGCAGGAAAAGCTCTCAAGCTAAGCAATAAAGGACAAGGAAGTCATTAGGAGTCTCTAGAAGAGGAATGCAGAGCTGTGATACAAGATTCTCATCAACTGAGATGTTTCAATCTCACTCCCTCCCAGTAGAGAGCCTAGGCTTAGACAATAGTAGAATCATATGAACATCTGTGTGTGTGTGTGTGTTGAGGTAAGAAGGGCCGTAAGGAATAAAGTGTATCTTTCTTTCTCAACAGGGTATAAAAGAACGGACATCTGAACCTTCACCACAACCAGTTTGTAAGTGTTCATCTTTGATGCCATCTCTTGTGGGAAATAAGGACATTTCTGATAGTTTTAGGATATAGACAGTTGATGGTGGGTCTTTAATTGCCAAATTGCTGAGCCAAGGGATGCAGACAAACTTAAGGAATAGTGAGGTTCCTCACTTATCATTAAGAAAGCAAAAACTGTGCTCTTATTGCATGTATAGTGTGTGGCCTGAATCCAAACTCCCAGCTCACAGATACTCTAGGCAATGCAGTCTCTAGACAAATCATTCCAGCCCTCTACCCTCATTCACCTCTAATAGGGTTATCTTTTCTAGCAAGACCAGTGTACAGGAAATTAGTCAACTCCAATTAGGGGATGAGAGCAGTTCTCCAAACAGCAAAAGTACACAATAGATTTTGCTGTTTATAATCAACATAATCTTTATCACTATAGATTCTATAGTATAAAACATGATTTGATACAAAAGCCAACATGAGATTACAAGATCCTTATCAAAGACTAATGAGAAAAAGGCCCAGAAAGGGAAAAGGATCCACCAAGGTCATAAAGCAACAGAGTGGATCCTACTCACTCTTGATCTTTTGTCTGTTGAGTTATCCATACTCTTCAATAGATTAAAAAAAACATAAAGAATATGAAAAGTCAACTGGCCTTCAAGAATAGTCTGGGAGAAGAAGCAATAAGCCACGGTTTATTAGGTCCTAAGTAGGAGCCAGGAACCATGTGAACACAATATTTAAGGTAGACATTGTTGTGCCCTCTCAGAGATAGGAGAACAGAGTCCAGGCTAGACCACTCACCCAAAGTGATTTGCACTCAATGTTCTTACTCTTGAGTTAGCTATGTCCCTACTGGTGCATCCTACAGATACTCTACCGCTCACCAACCCAAAGGTATGAAACGGAGCTGCAGTGGATCAGATTAACATTTCTTTCCTATCACAGGTGCTGCCTTCACTCTGTCAGCCATTACTCAAAGCATATTTCTCCTTTTGTTACAGACACATCTTCCAGAGCCAAGCCAAGGGCACACCTGACAAGTAAGACTTCCTGTACTTCTTTGAACATTATGGTCATAGATCTGAGATTTCTTCCATTATATTTACCAAAACTTACTATAGCTGCTTCAAACTAGCAACAAAATTGACAATCAAGGATGATGAGTAACTTCTTACCTGTGACAAATCCAATAGCCTGTGTCTCTCAGGTACTTTGTCCTCTTCAGTCAATCTTCTGTTTCTCTTGCTTTTCTATGGCATACACACACACACACACACACACACACACACACACACACACACACACACACACCATATACACAAAAAAACACTCAGGAAACTCAGACTCGACAATGATTTGCATGCTTCAGACAGGTAGACAATGGAAGAGTTCAAAGTCAAGCTTGCCTTTCTAAACTACAATTTCTGTTATAACATGCTTCCTATCCCAACTCTGACTATTGCTGAGCAAACACAGCTTATTGCATTTGGTGCTATAGGTATTGCCTTTCTAGAGACATAATGGGACTGGCTTATGCATCATCTGAGAAGACATGTCAATCACTGTATCATTCACAGTGAAAGGACAGAGACCACCAGATGTGACTAACAAAGATGTCTAAATGGAAGTTCTAGAGTTTTCCAAGAGTTACATAATGTAGAGACTAGAGGACTCCATATTCAGGATATGTACCAAGCTTGGAAAAGAAACCCTAGTCTAGTCAGCAATGGGAAAGATACTTTGGAAGATCCAAGGTCTATATTTCTGGTCACCCATTGAATGTGCAGGTTGTTCAATTGTTCTAAAAAAACAGAAGCTATCCTCAGACTGTAGTGTCAGGACATAATGGTGATTGCTGTGAATTTACAAAGCAGTTATAGGGAGTTAAGATGTTTTTGTTGCCTCTAACTGTGATAGTTTTGCTACAAATTATCCTATGTGACATCAGTGGTTTGAAATAAGTGTGGCTCTATTCATTTCTCTTAACTACAGATATATTTCATAAAGCATCGGCTGATATCCTTTATATAATGTAGATTTAGGAGTGATGCAAGCATGAGAACATATAAAATCTTTGTTAATGACATGGGCTTACTCCTTAATCTGTCTAAATGAAACATGAAAATTGAGCCCAACTCTACCTATCTTATTGTAATTTATAAAATTCCCACATTTGTTCTGTCCACTTAATCTCCAGAACAAGGCTCTGAAGAGCCTATCCTCAGCTTCCAGACGAGACACTGAGGTACAGAAGAGAAAACTAACATGCACAGTTGATTAAATAGTATTGCATAGTGCAGAATCAAAGTTGATACTGGGCCCAAGTGGCCCAAAGCCCAGCTTCCCTTCATTCCATTTGCACTGATATATTTGGCTCTGTCAGTATGGTAGAAGAATAGCCAAGATGTTCTGAGTCTCAACATGTCCTCAGTGATTCATTATTGATTACTGTTTTGTTATATTGGACCTCAGCATTGTGATATAATAACACAGTTGATCTCTCTCTCTCTCTCTCTCTCTCTCTCTCTCTCTCTCTCTCTCTCTCTCTCTCTCTCTCTCTCTTCTCCCTCTTTATCTTTGGAACAGAGCTTGTTTGAAGCAAGAATGTTAGTATGTTAGTAAAGATGAGTGTGTTCACCAACAATTATGGATTTTACACTTCCTTTATTCCTTCTCAGGAGTATTAAAAAAGGAAAGACATGCCAAATAAACTCAGGCACATATTCAGTAAGATGACGTGTATGCAAAAGGAATTCTTCTAGAGGAAAAGAGAAGTAGAGGACAGTTCAGCTGTATATTCCATATCAGTGGGCAACTGCTCCCAGGATCTCCAGCAGACAGTCCACTCTTCAGATACTGAAGTCCCTTATGTAAAAATGATGTAGCAGTGACAAAATCTACACACCTTCCCCCCACATGTGTTAAATACTTCCAGCTGGCTTTTAGCACCTAAAACAAGGTAAAGAGTTTTCTACTTTAGTTTAGGGACATATGAAAAAGAAAGTGCCCGTGTGCTCAGTGGATGAAATTTCCTACCAATATTTTTATATCCTGAATTGAAGTGAATGATCAGGAGCAGAACTGTGGATGGGGAGGATGTTGGTTTAACAAAGGAAATATTACATTTAGAAATTGGCTTTGACATAAAAGCCTGTCAGCTTCTCCAGTTAATCTAAAGGACTTTCTCCCTGTATAGAATTGACAGGAAAAGCTGGAGTAAACTAATGAACTTTCCCAAGTCTGGGATAGAACAATAAGTTATCGAGGCTAATCAGAGAATGGCTTAGCCCAAAGTCCATCTTGTCTTCCAGATAGCTGGCTGCTAGTCGGGCTGGGGTGAGGCAAAGCTGAGGGGTCTGGATGAACAACACTTCTGTGTGTGTCTTTTTCCAATTGGCCAGTGAGGATAACAGGACAGACTCATCATTCATGGGCCCAGAAATGAGGACTGGCAGTTTGGTGTCAGTTTTTTTCAGGTACACAGAAGAATGAAAGGTTTTCTTAACTTTCACTGTGTCCATGTGGAACAGCAACTTGTAAATAAGAAAAAATGTTATACTGAGCCAAGTATGAAGGACCACAGCCCAGGACACACACTTAAATCATCAGTAATGCCACAGCTCTGCCTGTGAAAGAGATTGCATAAGCTCATAGAGTCACTGAGGAAGAATCAGGAAGGATGGCTGCTGATATAAGGACACGAGGACATAAGCTTGGATTCCCAGCACCCACCTGAAAATCTCAGCACAGCCACTCATGCCTATGTCCCTAATACTGGAGGGACAGAGACAGGTGGACCCCTACAACTTTCTAGCCAGCCAGTCTACTCAAATTGGTGAACTTCAGGTTCAGGGAAAAGCCCCGTCTTAAAAAGTAGGGTGAAAAACAACTAAAGAGGACACCCCACTCCTACCTCAGGCCTCCACAGGCACATGCACCTGTATGCACACATGTAGACACAAAACACACACACACACACACACACACACACACACACACACACACACACGGAAAACAGAGCCAGGAAAATAGGATAAGACTTTATCAAAGGCCACAGGTTCCGATCTATGCCAATTAACCTTCTCTCTTGTGTCTACAGTTCTTAAGCAAACTCCAGGGCCACATGAACAGAATCAGTTTCCTGCTCTGCACTGGGAACATGAACTTGGCTTGGCCTTCACCAAGAACAGGATGAACTACACCAACAAATTCCTGGTGATTCCAGAGTCAGGAGACTATTTCATTTACTCCCAGATCACATTCCGAGGGATCACATCCAGGTGTGCTGACATCAGCCAAGGGAGACAACCAAGCAAGCCAGACTCCATCATCGTAGTCATTACCAAGGTAACAGACAACTACCCTGAGCCTGCCTACCTCCTCACAGGCACCAAGTCTGTGTGTGAAATAAGCAGCAACTGGTTTCAGCCCCTCTACCTTGGGGCTATGTTTTCCTTGGAAGAAGGGGACAGGCTGATGGTAAATGTCAGCGACATCTCCTTGGTGGATTACACAAAAGAAGATAAAACTTTCTTTGGAGCCTTCTTGCTATGACAAGAAAGCAACCATAATAACACACGACCTCCTTTGCTTTCTACTTCCCACTTTCCTTTGCTCATATGGAACTATAATCAGGGATATGGGGTATCAATGATAGGGGCTAATGGTTTAGCTACATAATTTAGGGACCCAAAGTTGATCCTCTGTGTACCTTATGGATTAAAAATAGTAAATAGAAAATTCAGAAGAGATCATGTTCGGTAGAGACCTGCTGGGCTTTATAAATTGGAACACACATCTCCAGTGGTACTCTCTACTGTTCTCAGGACACGATGTTTCTGAAGAGCCCTCCTTCCTGTTCATTGGTTAATTAAGGATGCTTAGGGACTCCAGTCTGGGTCCATGATCAGCAAAGGAGAATGAAATGTTTTGCCTGTGTCTATCTCCATGGTGCATGAGAGCACTGAGCAGCAGAGACTTATAGGGAAGGACTTGCACAAAAGCACCCAAAGTGACCTGCTCACCTCCTCCGCTAAACCCAGGCTTTGTGTCAAGAGCCTTCAAAGCTGTCCATGGGTGATCTGGATGACTTAGAACTTCATCCAAGACAGGGACCACTTGGCATCCTGAGATGTTTGAGGCTCAGAAAGATCTCCACCATGCATTCATTTTGCCCCGATTGTTAATTTCAGAAAAGCTTCACCAGACATTCCTAATTGGACTCAAATCAGCACTTCTGTTTCCAAGGTGCTATTCCTACAATGAACATAAGGCTACTTCTTTTCAAAGCAATATGGAAAAAAAGTGCTGTAACCCCAGCATGTGGGAGGCTGAACCAGGAGTATTGCAGTGAGTTTGAGAACAACCGGGATCAAGTATTAATTTTCAGGCAAGCCTGGGCTATAAAACGGGATAGTCCTTAAAGAAAGTAATATATTCAAGAATTTGTGAAGGAGGACATCTTTTAGGAAATGGTTAATTTAGTGAGTAATACTTTGCTGGTTAAATGCTTCTCAAAAGGCTGTGAAACTCAAATTGATTCCATAAACATTTACTCAGTACTTACTTGCCCTGGGGACAGAGAAATAAATTGTTTTAGTCTCAGATCCACTCATTCTAACAGATTGGCATCTCCATCAACTATGGAGCATTTAATCACTCTGGTTGTATTAGCTAATTAATTAGCTGACTTGAGACTCATTGGTATTTTCTTATTATGAATATGGGCACCATTTGATGAAGGACAGTCATTAACCAAATGGTCTGTATTTTCTCTTGAGTGCTTTTACAATAGCTAGGCAGGGGCAGTTTCTCATAAATAAATAATAGGGAAATGTAAGGATGTAATCCCCTCTAGTGAGATCCAGTACTGAAACAACAAACAGAAAGAGGTTGTTATTTACTGCCCTCAAATTCTGACACAAACACCATTGAAAATATTATAACTTTCTGAGTGGCCTGGAGGTGCTTTGAAAGGTATATGTTCCCAGCAAAAGCTATGGTCAGCATTGATAGGTCACCTGAACTTTGACCTTGGCTGGCTTCGGATCTGGTCGGCAGAGCACAATTGTTGGGTTGTAATTTCTGAGCTTATTTTGTTGTTTTACTAAGGTACAGTGGGAAAAGGGAAAGTGTACTTTTACCACTTCATCTCTTGGAACATATTAGGTTTTATGCATGCCAGGGCCCTTGGATCCATTTCAGTGCAAGCTACATCACCCTAAAGGAAATTCCGAGTCTGTGCTTGTCAGGAACTCCTCTGGATTAATGAGGTCCACGAGTTCAGTGTGCACAAGGCCTGGTCATTGCCAGCACTCTCTCACATGGTATTTCTCTAAAGTCCTTTCTCAATCAGGTTTCCATGATTGTGACATTGGGGATTAATTTCTAGATCAGGTTTGTTTATATTCTGTCCCTTGCAAAATGCAGCTTCAAAATCCCCTGGTTTTTAGGGCTCAGAATCCTGGGAGTGTTTTGCCATTTTCAGTAGTATTTTGTTTAAGCTAGCATTATTCCTGAATATTAGCAGTATTTGGCTACTGGCCTTTGGAGAATTCAGTGAGCCCTTCGGTAGTGGTGGCAGTATTAGGTTAGAGTAGCTAAATCATGCCTTGCCCTACTCTATTACAGTTAAAACCTCCTGAGCTTACCTTTTCTATTGATCCATCTAGAGGAGACTCACAAACCCAAATTGCAGTTATTTTTTCAAAACCAAACAGTATGTTAATGGAATAACCAGAGCTAGAAGTATGTCTTCAGACCCTCTAGTTTAGACAAGCAGCACTCAATTTGATGCAACTAGAGGAGAAATTAAGGAAAAGCAGGAGAAATATCTTTGGCTGCCTATGGGCAAGGTAGAAGAGTAAGGAGGCCACTTACACAAGGTGTTCAAACCTAAACCAATTTTCTGCCCTCAAATGGATTTTTTTTCCCCTGGTAGTGATAGTCCATTCTCTAGAGAAAGTCAAACAGAAAGAGAGTTTTATAGAAGCAATTGCAGCATGGAGATCACAGGAGGGATTAAGCCAAAGTATTCCATTTCCAGATCTACAGCCATGTGGCCACCCTTTTGTGGACTCCTACTTGAACACAACAAATCTGACCGTCCTGCATAGTTCAGTGGTTCCCACAAAACTAGAAAAGTGATCTCCCTCCATCAGCTCTCGAGGCTTGGCCAGTAGAGAAAATGCCATGGGATTTTAGAGCTAACATAATATCCAAACTTGTATCATGTCAAGAACTTAGAACCACAGGCCAGGTGAGGGAACATACGAGGATTGATGCTGGGCAGTAGCTTGATGGAACGTTGAAACTAAACTAGACTTCCTGTCCCGACACCATACTCAGCAGCCTTTCAATATAATCTGTGAATTGTTGACTAATTTGGATTCTTTATCTTATATTTTAATTTTTTGAGCACCTGTCACACCTAGACATTTTCACAACAAGAGGGTCTGTGACAGGCAAGTCTTGCTCTACTGTGTGTACACAAGAGGAAGGAGACTCACAGTAATGAGAACAGTGAACTTACATGCATTTGGTCTTAAGGTCATTAAGACACACCACGTTCCCCTCTTTTGTCTCAGAGGGCCTACAGGCTGATCATGTCAGTGTACACCTGATTTTAGTGATAAGCCCTATGTGCTTTCATTGGTTGTATGTTTTATGTTAA
Organism: Sigmodon hispidus; assembly: GCA_004025045.1. NCBI lineage: Eukaryota > Metazoa > Chordata > Mammalia > Rodentia > Cricetidae > Sigmodon > Sigmodon hispidus. Next base: position 149,041 of record PVIH01003455.1, read on the forward strand.
AACGTCACATCACTATGGTAAAATGCATATTGTATGTTTTTGGGTATTAACTCGTGCATCCCATGTATGAATCCTAATTCGTGTAAATGAAAATTTATATATGTTTATATATATAATAGCTGTAATTTAATAAACTGGCATTGAAGGCTGCAGAGATTTGATTTTGTCAATTCTTTATTGATTCTTTGTGAATTTCACATCATGCACCACAACCCCCCTCACCTCACACACCCTCCATATCTGCCATTAACTCCTCCAGTGTCTTCCCCGGAAGAACCCATCCTCATAAAGTAATTTAAACCAAACAAACAAAAAACCCAAATCTCTCCTTGATCATCCCAACACCTCTGGCATTGGTGCCGTGGGGTGTCATGTAGTACATTCTTTTATCCAATCAACCCAGCCAGCAAAATGCTCACTGCAGTAGTTTGTTAGTATGGTTTAAGGCCTCTGGCACACCATCATCACTGAACCCTCAACAAAACTCCTCTCAGATATCCTGCTGTTTCTTAGAGTCATAGTGATCCTAATACTATTGATAGGGTAGATGTTAGCGTAGACAAAATCAAGTCCCAGAATGTGGGTCTGGGTGGTAGCTGAACTAGTTGGTCTGGGCCACTGGACCACCCAATCCAGGACAGGGGCAGAGTAGCCCTGTCACACCCAGGATGAGAGGTGGGACCATCTCTCCTAAGTGCAGGAAGGGGGCTCTCCCATGAGGGTTGGGATCAGCTCTCTCAGAGCCAGTGAGGGGCAGGTCTGGCTCAGCATGATGTTTGGATTTCAACACAAATTGCTCCTATGACCCCCTGCAGTAACACAGGCCATAGGTGCAACAGGAAAATGGACCCAGACCTGGCCCTTGGCAGCTTGGCTCAGACAATACCATGGTTTCAGGTGGCAATGTGGGCCAACCAGATTGCCAAGGCTCTAGTGGCAGCACAGTCCTCAGAACTGAACATAGCCATAGATTGCAGCCACAGACACTTCTGTGGCCTTTGGTGGTACCAGGGGCCATGAACAGAAACACAGACCCTGACTATGGTAGGACTACAGAATCAGACATGGTGCTGGAAGCAGCCTAGCCCTGGATGTACCACAGCCCCAGTAACAACAGAGGCCACTCAGATCAGCATGGTCCCTGCAGCAGTGTGTCCCTCAAACACTTGCATGGTCCCAGGTGGCAGCCCAGACACCTGGCATCAGCATGGCCTTCAATGGTATCAGAAATCATGGATAAATGATGTCAATTCTTTTGTCAATCAGTTCATTTTTTTTTCTGGATTAGTAGCCAAAGATAACATCTTGGGACTTTTTAAATGTGTCTAGAGGGCTGAGGAGACAGCTCAGCCACTAAAATGCTTGCAACACAAACAAAAGAATCCAAATTTGGATCCCCCAAAGCTCCATGAGTGTCAGGAGGGAGCGGCAGTCATCATCTGTATCTCCAGCTTTGGAAAGTGAGACAGGGATTCCTAAAGCAAACTAAATGAGACTAGCCACATCACTGAGCTCTGGGTTCAGCTGAGAGATTCCACTGCAGTGAATAAGATGTAAAGCAACTGAAGAAGATCCCAACATCAACCATGAGCCCCCACTGACGCATGCACATATGTAATGAGCTCCCACTTAGGCATTAACATATGTATACATGCACCCACCCCCTCACACATGAGAACACACACATATGCATGCATATCACATACACATAGATATGAAAAATGCATCTAGCTAGTTATATCCTCAGTATGATTATAGTAGATTGTGAAATGGCAACAGTTTGAGCAACATTCTTCAAAGGAGAACAGGGCAAGCAAGCCCACTGGGCTCCATTAGTGAAGCTGGAGACTGCAGCTAAGTGGCTTGGCTCTATAGTGAACATCCTTGAAAGAATAAGAATAGAATGGGAGCATTGATAGGCCAGGAATCCTGTGTCTGAAGTTAGGCCTCTGCCACACCTGCAGACAGCAATCAAGGACTGAGGAGATGCTCGGTGCTTAAAGGCTTTTGCAATACAAGCATAGGTCCTGAGTTCAGATCCCCAGGACCTATGTAAAAATCCAGGGGTAGCATCAGACACCTGTGACCCCAGTGCTCGAGAACTGGGGAGACAGAAGGATCACAAGAACTTGATGGTCACCATCCTGTGGAGAAAGCAGTGAGCTCTATACTCAGTATGAGAGCCTGTATCAGAAGAAATGATAGAGAGTACTAGAAACAGATATCCAATGTCCTCCTCTAGCCTACAGCTACACTCATTTGCACACATCTATGCACAGTGATGCCCATAAATAGCAATCAAAATAACTCAAAAGAGAGCTAGGCATGATGCTACATGCATGTAATTCCAGAACTCAGGAGTCTCAGGAGGCACATGACTTCAAGATCCATCTGGACTACAGAGTAAGATTCTGTCAAATAAATAAGTAAATAAACAGAAGAACTCAACAGGTTCATGTCTCCCCACTTACTGGAGCAGTAGACCTGTCCACTTCTGGGGCTCAGTCAGTATTAAAGTGAACTATCTTAAGTTGACACTTGTTCTTGGCAAGGTATCTCTCTCTATAGCCCTGGCTACTCCAGAACCCACTATATAGAGCAGGCTGACCTCAAACTCAGAGAAAACTACCTCCCTCTGCCTCCCAAGTGCTGAGACTGAAGAAATGTGTCATCATGCCTAACATTAAATTGACGTTTTTAAGAGTTAAACTATCACATATCAAAAACTCTATCTCTCCCTCTACAGGTAGAAGCACACAAAGGGAAGAGGAGTGACACTCTTCTCAGAATCCTCTGCCACAGCATTACTTCTGGCCAGTCTGGGAAAGGCTTGAGGTCCTTTCCCTTCTATTCATCTGTACCCCTCTCTGGGAGTAACAGAGAACAGTTAGCCCTTTTTTCTTGCAGCATGAAATGAATTATTAGCCTTAAACTTACTGGCAGCTAATACCAATAAAAACCTACCATTTCAATTTTCCAGAAGAAAAATTGGGGTGAAATGCTGTATGTGGTTTCTGGCCCTGACTTTTGGACCTAGAGCAGAGGTTTGACCAGCAGTCTGGCAGTCCGGGAGTCCCACAGAATCACTCATACAGATGCTTATATTATTTTTATGCTGATTGACCTAGGGCCCAGGCATATAACTTGCTAAGTCTTAATTTTCAAACTAACCCATTATTCTTGTCTTGTTCAGCCATGAGGCTGGGTACCTTTTCTCAGCAGCATTTCAACTTCTTTCCTCTGTGTCTCCTGGCATCTTTGTGGTGTCTATGCAGCTGTCTTTGGCATCTCTGCTTTGCTCTGAGATGTTCCCAGAGTTTTCTTAGTCTGGTAGCCCTGCCCACACTTCCTGTCTACCTTCAGCCAATCAGCATTTTTATTAAACCAGTAGGAAAGACAAATTATTTACAGTGTAATAACATAATCCCACTATAGTGAAAGTCTAATGTAGGTCACCAAAAACAAGTTTTCTCACAGATTCTCCAAAGGAATCTACATCCCCAGGAACTATAGAGCAAAGAGGAAAAGCCATTCTCTTCTCTCTAATGTTGTTCTAGTTATCTACAGGGAACACCCAGTGACAAATGTGATTCCTATCCCAAATGACTGATGTTGCCATTCTGACTGTTAGCTAGTATGATCTTAGTCAGTATTCATCTGGATCTACCTATCCTACATGTACATACCCCATCACAATAATAATCAACACTGATATTGCAAAAAAGAATCATACAGCATACTGTGGGTGAAGGACAGAAGGCCCATGTTCAAGGCTCTGGTCCGCCTGTTTGCTGGTTGTGAGGCCATGGGCCAATATGTTTGTGAGTTTCCATTACCTTCTGTGATTAAGAACAGGCATCCAGTTTAGCCCTAAATGGAATGTCTATCTCAAACCCTTCCCCTAAAGATTTGGCAAATCTCCACTGAAGAGGGGGCTGAAAAGCTATGAGTCAGAGGTGGTGATGAGTCCAAGGAAACAGCATTTCCAAACATAACAGGGCCAATGCCCACATGAACACAGGGACTATAACAGAATGCACAAAACCTGCACAGGTTCAAGCTAGACATAATCCCAGGAAGGAGAAGGAGAAATGGACACAAATCCTACGACTAGCCAAGAAGCTATTTGCATCAATACCTGGTGAGAGGGGAAAAGTCAGTTTTCTCTAGTGGAGTGATGCTGGATACAGAAGCCACGCTCCAGGGAAGGCCCCATGCTAAGGATTAGTTGATAAACACAAAGCAAACTCCATGCTTTGTTTGTACTTTGTTGTTGCTGCTGTTGTTGAAATTTGGTAGGTTTCATCTTTGGGGGTTTGGTTTGCTTTCTTTATTTTTCCTGGTTTTTTGTTTGGTTGGTTTTGGGGATTTCAGGGGAAAGGTTGAGAAAGAGGAAATGAATATGAAGTAGGGTAGAGAGGTAGGAAGGACCATCAAAGGCTGGGGGGGGACAAATATGACCAAAATTAAAAATTATAAAAATATAATTAAGCAAATAAAAGGGTTGAATTCTATGCCTGTGGCACTCAAGTTTCAAATGTGTTTCCTTTTATGGGGCATGTATGGGAGAGAAGAGCACTTCTCCCAGAGAAAGCAGAACTCTGTGTCCCTGGGCATAGGGACTTTCTCCTCTTCAGTGCAGGAAATAGAAAGGTAACTGGAACTGAGACAATGTATACCCCAGTGTCTGTTCATGCTGTTCCAGGTTAAGAGGACTGACTCTCCAACTCCCTCTTCCCACTGGTCCCCTTGACTTTCAGTAGGGCCTGGTGGCCCAATCTCTATCCCATGTGATTGCAAAGATACCATCACGGTAGGCTACTATGAATATTAACACCAATACTTACAGCAGGTGTTGGCCGCGCCCAGGGCTTCAATCTTCCCATCATTCACCTTATTTCACGATGCTATGAAGTTGGCCTTTTCTCAGTGAGCAGATGAAGGAAATGAAGCCTGAGAGATTAAGTTCATCTGCCCAAAATAACTCTGCTGAGCCAGGCAGGACTCCAATCCAGAGAGGATGAAAGTGCCCACCTCTTAGAATTCATAGTCAGTAATCAATAACAATAGTTAACTAAGAGTTGGGGCACTTAGGAGAACTGGGCACTTTGCACATGTCATCTTATTTCCTCCTCAGGGTGTCATCATTTCCTTGGATCCCTGTCAATGACAACCCTGTTCCTACAGCCACTGGAACCTCAGGAATAAGCCATGAGTCTTCAAAGGGTGGCTGTGTCTTCCACTCCACGCATGTTTGACCACTGGAACCACAGCAGGGATCCCCTCCCCCCGCCCCGCATTAATGCCTTCATTTCTGGCACACCAGGTCCTCACTCCTACCCACCTATGGGAATATCAGCACCATGACAATGTTAATCATCCCAGCCTTTCCCAAACAGAGAACCTTATTTCTGGGCCACATCAGGTCCTCAGACCAGTTACAATTACTAACCAGAGAATGGTGTGGGGTTCTTCTCTGCTGGCTTCCAGTTTCTCTGCAATAACACCATCCTCCCAGGATGGGCTCTGCAGCCCCATTTTCTTCCAGGTACCACCATTTCCTTCATCTTCACATGAAAACCTGGAGAACAGAAACTTCTGTCACCATGGCTATTCTGCACATGAAGAAGGTTAGGGTTGCTGAGACCCAGGAACTTGCCTGGGTCTAGAGCCAGAAGAATGCTTTCTATGCACTCTGACTTGGGCCTTCTGATCACTGTGATTCCAGCTGCTAGCCCACTGTCTTGCTCTGCTTTTTGGCTTTGCCACATCTCTGTGTTCCTGTGGTTTTTTGACAAAAGTTCTTTGGACTTCAGAGGCAACATCTACGTTCACTTAAAGATAAAGTCTAGGATTCTGGTGCAGCTTAGGCCCAACTCTCATTATTCCTGTGTTAGGAGAAGTCTCATCTTGCTTCTATCATACCCAGAGCACCCCCATCTCCAAATTAGCATCCCTCCTATGAATGGGACCATGAAACACCATTCCAAAGCCTTCTCCAACAAACCTTGCCTATAGCCACCCTAAAGGAAAAATGTCTTTTTGTCCATGTATGTCTCACTGCATTCCCAAGTTTGGCTGCATACTAGTGAGGGCAGAGGTTAAGGATAGATTCCCAGACATAGCCAATGAGAATCTCTGTCTTAGCTACTGTGTTGAATCATCAGTTTAACACAAATGAAAGCCATCTGAAAAGAGTGAACCTCAATTGAGAAAATGCTTCCCTAAGATCTGCTGTAGGGCATTTTCTTAATAAGTGATTGACAATGGAGGGCCTAACCCATTGTGGCTAAACACCCCCTGCCCTGGCAGCTCTCGCTTCTATAAGACAGCAGTCTAAGCAAGCCAAGGGAAGCAAGCCAGCAATCAGGTGGCCTCTATATCAGTTCTGGCCTCTAGGTTCCTCCCCTGCTTCAGTTCCTGTCCTGACTTCCTTAAATAATAAAGTGATGTGGAAGCATAAGCCACATAAACCCTTCCTTCCTCAAGTTGCTTTTGATCATGGTGTTTCATCACAGCAAAAAGAATCCTAACTATGACAGATACTATTTTATTACTGTAAAGATATACCATAACCAAGGTGACTCCTATTTTTCAAAGCATTTAAGCAGGGGCCTGCTTACAGAGGATTAGTCTACTATCCTCATGGCAGAAAGGGCATAAGCATGGTGTTGGAGCAATAGCTGGAGCTTTATATCCTGATCTGCAGTCAGAAGGCAGAGAGAGAAAGACATGGGGCCTGGTGAGGGCTTTTAAAATCACAGAGCAACACATCTTCTCCAACAAGGACATACTCCCTAATGCTCCCAAACAGTTCATCAGCTGGGGCTAAGCATGCAAATATATGAACCTATAGGGTCATCCTCAATAAACCACCACAGTGTCCCTGGTTGAAGACAGGGAAAGTATTTTTAAAACTTCCTGGTGTCAGCAGAGAAGGACTGAGGACTTTGAAATGCAAACCCTGTCTAGAGGTGAGCAGATTCAGGCACCTGAACCACCCGCCCGGAGAGTCATTCTCCAGGACCAGGGTCAATCCGTGGAGTCTGATCTCAGACTCTCTCTAGCAGACAGGACTAGGGTTTGGCTATGAGGGGCTCCTCCAGCCGCACCTAAAAGAGGGGACCTTGCACGGGCAGGCCCTGCCTCCAGGGAGAACTGCATCATCAGAGAGGACTGAGGATTTGAAATTCGGAACCCCTGTCCAGAGCAGAGTCAGAGATCAAGCAGACCCCTTACTCAGAGGAGACAGGAGACACACAAGCCCTCTTGCCACAACTGACTAGGAGCTGCCTAATCGTGAACCACTGAAGCCATGGGCAGACACCAGTGCGAAAATATATATATAAATATAAAGAACAGCAAGTCAACACCAGAAGAAAGTGGTGGTTCTACAACTACAAGATCTGAACAGAGCAATGAAGAGAAAACAGAAGGAAACAACAGCAAAAATACCTTTATGATGATCGTTGAAGCCTTCAAAGAAGGTATAAAAAATTTCCTTAAAGAAATAGAAGAAAATACAAACAAAAAATTGGAAGAGATGAACAAGTCCTTGACAGAAATCTAAGAAAAGGTAAACCAAAGCATGAAAGAAACATTCCAAGAACTAAAAACTCAAATAGAAGCAATAAAAAAAGGCACAAAAAGAGGCAAAGATGGAAATTGAAAATCTGAAGAAAAGAGCTGGAACTAGACATACAAGCATACCCAGCAAAATCTAAGATATGGAAGAGAAAATTTCTGAACTGGAAGACTCAGTAGTGGAAATAGATACATCACTCAAAGAAAATACTAAAACCAAAAAAGCCAAAACACAAAATGTTCAGAAAATCTGGGACACCATGAAAAGACCTAACTTGACAATAATAGGAATAGAAGAAGGAAAAGAACACCAGCTCAAAGGCACAGATAATATATTCAATAAAATCATAGAAGAAAACTTTCCTAACTTAAAGAAGGAAAGGCTTATAAAGATATAAGAAGCTTACAGAACATAAATAGATATGACCCTAAAAAAAAGTATGCTCGCCACATAATAATCAAGCCATAAAACATATAGAAAAGGAAAAAATTTTAAGTGCTGGAAAAGAATAACACCAGCTTACTTATAAAGGCAGACCCATCAGAATAACTCCTGATGATTCAATGGAAATGATAAAAGCTAGAAGGACTTGGTCAGAAGTTATACAGATGCTAAAAGAGCATGGCTGCCAACCTAGAATACTATACCCTGCAAAATTATCAATCACCATAGATGGAGTAAACAAGATATTTCATGACAAAGTCAGACTGAAACAATACCTATCTATCAATCCGCCCTTCCAGAAAGCATTAAAGAGAAAACTCCAACCTAAAGATATAGCCATGATATACCCATGAAACCACAAACATTCAATAATCCCACAGAAGAAAAGCCCAGGGAAAGAAAATACATAAAAGCTACCACCAAAAATAGCAAGAAACATCAATCAGTGGTCACTAATATCCCTTAATATCAATGGACTTAACTTGCCTATAAAAAGACACACACTAACAAGATGGATACAAAAACAGAAGTCATCCTTCTGCTGCATATAAGAAACACACCTCAATCACAAAGACAGACACAGGCTCAGAGTAAAGGGTTGGGAAAAGATTTTCCAATCAAATGGCCCTAAGAAACAAGCTGAGGTTGACATTGTAATATCTAAAAAAGTAAACTTTAAGCCAAAAGCAATTAAAAGGGACCAAGATGGACAATACTTATTCTTATTCATCACAGGACAAATTAGTCAAGAGGAGATTTCAATCCTGAATATTTAGGCCCTTAATATAAGGGCACCTACCTATGTAAAAGAAACACTGCTAAAACACAAATCCCACATCAATTCTCATACCCTAATAGTGGGAGAATTCAATACCCCACTTTTACCCCTGGATAGGTCAACCAGACAGAGACTCAACAGAGAAATAAGGAGTCTAACAGAGGTTATGATGCAAATGGGTTTAATAGATATTTACAGAGGCTTCCACCCAAATGCAAAGGAATATACATATTTCTCAGCACCACATGGAAATTTCTCCAAAATTGACCACATAATTGGTCATAAAGCAAATATGAATAGATACAAATAAATGGAAATAATCCCTTGCATCAGATCGGACTACCAGGGCCTAAAGTTAGAATTCAACAACATCAAAAATCACAGAAAGCCTACCAACTCATAGAAACTAAACATTACTCAGCTGAACCACCTCTGGGTCAAGGAAGAAATTAAGAAAGAAATAAAAGTCTTCCTAGAATTTAACAAAAATGAATTCACAACATACCCAAATTTGTGGGACACAATGAAAGCATTCTTAGGAGGAAAATTCATAGCACTAGACGCCTATATGAAAAACCTAGAGAAATCCCACACCAGAGAACTAACAGTACAGCTGAAATCCTTAGAACAATTAGAAGCAAACTCACTTAGAAGGAGTAGATGGCAGAAAATAATCAAACTTAGAGCTAAAATCAACACAATTGAAACAAAAAGAACAATACAAAGAATCAATGAATCAAAGAGTTGGTTCTTTAAGTAAGTCAACAAGATAGATAAACCCTTATCCAAACTAATCAAAAAGTGGAGAAAGAATATCCAAATCAACAAAATCAGAAATGAAAAGGGGGACAGATCCCTCAGGAAATCCAGAGAATTATCAGGTCATACTTTGAAAATCTTTATTCCACAAATATGGAAATCCTAGAAGAAATGGACAGCTTTTTGGATAGGTACCATTTACCAAAATTAAATGAAGACCAGATTAACTCCCTAAACAGATCTATAACCCTAAAGGAAATTGAAGCTGTCATTAAAAGCCTCCCAAGTGCCACTTCCAGGACCAGGTGCTGTCTGCAGAGTCCCAGTGCACCTGTAGCAGGGGCAGGTAAACTCTGCCTGTCACCATACCCACAGCTGCTACTGAGGGAATTTGCATGGCTACCCACCTTGACTCCAACTGAGCGAACAGATTAACTACAGGGGTCCCTGAAGGACAGACTCAGACCCCCCCCCAGAGGTGAGGAGGAGTCACCAGGCCCAAGCGCCTATATCCCAGCCAGGGAGGGAGAGTTGAGCTCCCATCGATTTCAGTTCAGGTTCCGCTTCCGGGACCAGGTGCTGTCTGCAGAGTAAGCCCCAGCAAACTCTGTAACAGGTGTAGATAAAGATTGCCTGTCACCACATCCACAGCTGCTACTGAGGGAATTTGCACGGCTACCCACCTCGACCTCGAACTGAGTGAATAGATAACTTCTGGGGTCTCTGAAGGGTAGATTCAGACCCTGCCCAGAGAGGTGACAGGAGGCAAACAAGCCCGAGTGCCACAACTGACCAGGAGCCATCTAATCGTGAACCACTGAAGACATGGGCAAACGTCAGTGCAAAAAAATTACATAATAATACAAAGAACAACATGGTAACTCCAGAAGAGAGTGGCATTCTTACAAATACAAGACCTGAACTGAGCAATGAAGAGAAAACAGAAGGAAGCAACACCAAAAATTCCTTTTTGATGATCATCGAAGCTCTTAAAGAAGATATGAAAAATAGCCTTAAAGAAATAGAAGAAAATACAAACAAAAAGTTGGAAGAGATGAACAAATCTATGAAAGAAACATGCCAGGAACTAAAAGCTGAAATAGAAGCAATAAAAAAGGCACAAAATGAGGCAAAAATGGAAATAGAAAATCTGAAGAAAAAAGCTGGAACCACACATACAAGCATAACAAACAGAGTTCAAGAGATGGAAGATAGAATCTCTGAAGTGGAAGACTCAGTAGCTCAAACAGATATATCAGTCAAAGAAAATAGTAAAACTAAAAAAGCTATAACTCAAAATGTTAAGGAAATCTGGGACACCATGAAAAGCCCTAATCTGAGAATAATAGGAATAGAAGAAGGATAAGAATACCAGCTCAAAGGCACAGATAATGTTTTCAATAAAATCATAGAAGAAAACTTCCCTAACCTGAAGAAGGAAATGCCTATAAAGATACAAGAAGCTTACAGAACACCAAATAGATATGACCCCCAAAAAAGTCAGCACACCACATTATAATCAAGCCACAAAACATACAGAACAAAGAAAAAAATTTAAGGGCTGCAAAAGAAAAGGGCCAACTCACATATAAAGGCAGACCCATCATTATAACGCCTGACTATTCAATGGAAACAATGAAAGCTAGAAGGGCTTGGTCAGAAGTTATACAGACGCTAAAACAGCATGGATGCCAAACTAGAATACTATACCCTGCAAAATTATCAATCACCATAGATGGAGTAAACAAGGTATTTCAGGACAAAGTCAGACTGAAAGAATATCTATCTACCAATCCAGCACTACAGA